>JAEAOA010000964.1:397500-531025 GCA_016746295.1 Potamilus streckersoni | reverse complement strand
ATTACCAGAAACGGATTTCCCAAAAGGAATGAAACAGGAATAAATAATGGACAACAGTTACTCACACAATATAGGCGATAAAATGGACGTTGCTGAGCATTCCTCCCCCTAAAGTGATTCAGAGGGTAAATAAAGAATTATAGTCTACTGTCTTTATACATTTTTCGGTCTCAAGAATGATGTTTTTGTTTTCGAGATCTAGAGGGTAAAGAATGACATGATTATAGTGCTTTTGTGTGGCAAAACAATATGTTCATATTGTTCTGAGGTCATTGATTGAGGTACTTGTAGTGTTGTTAAGGGTCTTAAATGTAACGCTTGGAAGAGCTTAGATTTATGATGTTTATAGTGTGTCCGGGTCCTTCAACGAAGTACCGTGGTGCTTTAGATGCAAAATGAACTTTTAATTTTTTGTTTTGCATAAAGTTGTTGAGCTGTTTAATTTGCTTTATATATGATTTTTTTGTGTTGTATAGGGTAAAGTTTAAAGTGTTTAGAGTGTAAAGAATGATGTGCTTGGAGAGGTTCTAAAATAAATATTTACAGTGTTTTAGAGAGGTATGAATGATATACGTTCTATGTTACCGACTACGAAACCCAATCACATTTGGTTATTTTGTTTCGATTCTTTGATTTCTATGGATATAAAAACATGAGCAATGTTAATTGTGGCCTTTGAAAAGCCAAAACGCCATAGAATCTGCCACTTGTCTAAAGAGTTACCATTTGTGTTACATTTTCTAGTTCGTGCAACGTTGGAAGATAGTCAAAGCGCCAGAGTTTTAGTAAAAGTAAAGAACCAATAATTGCCATGTACCATCATTACAAGCGTCTGATTCCCAGGGGAAGTAAACCCGATTATCATTGTAATCACATCGCAGTTCCAGTTCCTTCCCTTTCTGGCAGGAGGCTTAAACGAACCAGATGTCTATCTATATGTACTTAAACAGCAGAGTGAATGGGCTGCATTTTTCCCGTTTTGATACATTTTAAGGATAATGGTATAAATGAAGTTTTTCTTTTATTACTTTTTTTTACTGTCAGTCCATTTGACTGTTTACATGTGTTTCCCAAAATACCTTTAGCATTCGCACACCTTCCAGTTCGTGCCCATTACCGATTTAAAAACAAACGACATGAGAGAAACAAAAATGCAAACACAAAATGCACAAAGTTTATTCAGTTCATTCATCAGTTTATTATTTCTAACCTGATTGTCATAAGGAGGTCCAAATCGTTGTTAAATTGATGCCGTTTCGAATCAAATGGGAGTTTCATTAATAACACGGTCACTATACTGCACTGGCTAATGTCTGAATATACCTCCCCATATGTTTGTGGCCCCATCACCATTTTAACAACGGAAATCTTTAATGTTATACAAAGTATACAGAACTTAGTCAATGCATTCATTGATTCATAATTTCTAATTTGACTGTGACCAGAGGAGCCATAAACACTAGCACCCTTTGCACCTTTCGTGCTTCACGGACTTTCCATACCATCACGCCGCCATATTATGTACACTGTGGGCGAGTCTCTTTTCCTCAGACATCATTTTGTCATAGTTAATCATATTCGGTAACTGACGGATAATTCCGTAAATTACCATAATGTTGAGTTTAGAGTTATGTCTCTTTACACACAGGAACATAAAAATTATACCGCTTTTTGAATCCACATGAAATGCAAATTTGTAGTCGTCATTCTTTTGCTTTGCTTGATTCGACACTGTAAATATCGGAAGCAGATGTAGTATTTTCCTTCTGTTTACATACATATTCAGCCGTGCATACACCCCTTCGCTGAAAATGAACCTGTCCAGGAACTGGAATTGATTGGCGAGCATGGTCATCTGTTACACTGAAAGCTTCCATTTCGCGCAGACGATAACGGCAATAGAGCCCCTTTAGGTATAACCAGGTTTGAAGTTATAAACTAATAAATGAGCTGATTAAGTTCTGTGCATCTTTTATCTCAGTTATGCTTTTTGTTTTTTAAATGTGTGTGAGTGTGATTTTAGATTCTTAACGTAGCTTTAACGATTTTTCAGTCATATCGCTACGATGTCTGCAGTGTGACAGTTTATAGTGAGGTTAAGCACTAGGGCATCATGCCGGTGACATGTAGCATGATGTCCAACCCAGTACATCATCCTGACAACAGGCCAACCAGTCTTAACACTGCTGAGAGCCAAGTGAGGCAGCTGTTAGTACCATTTTTAAAAATCTTTTCAATGACAAGGCCAGGGTTCAAACCCGCGACCTCCCGCATCTGAGACGGACGCTCTACCACTAAATCAGTAGGGATGTACAAACAAAGGGTGACGTATATTCAGTCTATAGTGAATGTCTTCGAGCAGCATATGTGTTGTAGTTTACCGTCTTTGAAAATCTCAATAATTCTGTAAATTTTGGATTATCATCTCTTTGAACACGTGTATACAATGGTTCTTCCTTTTTATTTGTACAATTTCTTTTAGAAATATTAAAATCAGACATTGCAAATCTTGAACACAGGAGACAGTTTTTGGATTATTGTAGAAGCAAGAAAAATCGTCTGCTTGATTACATCGAGAGCTTCCGTTTGTTTTTAAACGCAAATAAGCTGACAGTGTTAGGAACCCTCTGGTGATAAAAAGGTTAGAAATCAAAAACTGATGAATGAAATGATTACGGGTTTTTTGTGCATTTGTTTAGGTAATTATTGTTTTTTTTTTGTTGTTACTGTCAGAATGGGGTACAAACAAACGGGAGGGATTACGAATACTATAGTTATTTTAGATAATTCGATATTTTCACTGTAATTAATTATTCATTAACTAGGAGTAATTTTAATACCCTGGTGTTTTGTATTATTATATTTATTTATCATTTCTGGTAGAGCATCAACATATTTATTTGTGATTTGTATTGTTTTCTGTGATGTACTTTCCGATTAAACCATTCAACAAGAACAGCTTACCCTTCTGTATAAGTGAGGTACATTTCAATATTGTTCTCATGCAGCCGTTTTCTTATTGATCACAGCCTCTATCCCCTATGATTTTGCTTATATTGGTAAAAAAAGCTACACGTTGTGTGCAATCCAAGGATTATAATCAATGACAGTAAAAATGAACATTAAAGACGACATAATCATGGGGTATGGAGGTATTAGAGAGGGACCACTCTACCTGGAAATTTGAATTAACATTATGAAATTTTTAACTTTTAAGTTCCTTTCCAAACAACATTACTCAATTAAATTTTGATCAACGAAAATTGCATTGACGCCTTTTGGAGGTAACACTTCAATAAATAAACACCAATTATATGAGTTTTGTTAAGTAAATTCATGTTTTAGTTCTTTCTTTTAGTTTAGTTTAAGTATAATCATCATAAATGCAATGTGCCTCTTGTATATGAATGTAAACTATGTCAATCTACCACGACAAGCATGTCCACAATGATTTCTGTGAGAACCTAATCAAGTTTAGAATTTGTTAGGTTTGAGACTTGTGGGAGTATTTATTGTATTGTTGTACTGAATTTTAAAAGCAGTCCTGCTTTTGTATTTTCACATTAATTGTGTCTTTTTTTATCAAATTTTTTATATCAACCCCAAATGAAAAAAGGGAAATTTAAAACAAACATTTTAACAAAGGGTACATTAAATTTTAGGTAATCATTAAACCATTTTGGGGGATCAAAGATAGCAAGGAAACCCAAGCAAAATAAAACTTGGTGAAAAAAAAGCTTTGTTTACGTTTCGGTTAATTTGGAGAAGAAAAATTGCGATTTGGGTTAAAATTAAATATTCTAAACCCTTATCACCATTTTGCACCACTCTTCGGTTTTTTCGCACACTCTGAGCATATACCCATGTTGTTTGTATATGTATCGCTATATTGACTAGTTATAATAACCGTTTTCTATTGTAGTTTTTGTTTTCGTTATTTAAAAGTGATTTCGTCCTCTTTCTCTCTTTGAACAGATGCCTCTAATTCGCCTTCTAAAATTATCGTATATTGACGACGCTGATAGCTGTGACGTCTGAAATACCTGCAGTGAATGAAAATCGCAGATAGCCTAACCAAATAAATCTGGTTTTATTGTTGATGTCGTTGATGGATTCAGAGGTTTCCCCCCATTTAAATACGTTATCTTCGATGTCGAAAATGGTACTGAAAAGTGTTTGTTACTGTTTGAATTTTTCTTTTTTTTGGAAAGGTTATTTTCTCTTGAAATTGGGGGAAAGTATCTTCCCCCAAAGACCACCAGGGTAGCGGAGATGGGTTTTCGGTTCCCCAATTGGGTATGGAAAAAAAGCTTGTGGGTGGGTTTTTTGTGGGTCGGTGGTTCTTTTCGGGGTTTTCCGCGGTTCTTCCTCCACCATTTATTCTGGCTGAAAAATGGCGTTAAACCCTGTAACAATAACAACAACAATATATGCATATCGATCGAAATAAAGAAAAATCGCGTAAGAGTGGCTATTTTATTAAAATGTATTGGAACATCAGAGGAGAACTGAGGATGCATACGAATTATTATTTGAAAATCATGATTATTCATTATCTTCGAAACTTGTTGAAGTGTTTGTCCTACATGCTGCATGTTACATTTTTTTGCAGGTTATCTTCTCTTTAAATTTGGATTTTATATAATTGGGTTGCTTTCCTTAAATTGTTTTATTTGAGAGCCCGACGCTTTTCACATTTAGCATTTAGATGATGAAAACATCTTTTTTTTTATATTTTTTAGTCTTAATAAAATAACCTTGCAAATTATTGCGTCTTCTATCAGCAAGAATTGGTCTTCTTTCCGTAAAGTGTTTTATTTTACTCTGTTTTTTTTTTTGTTGTTGACAAATTGAGGAGATTCAGATATTTATTAATTACGAGAAATATGTTTGGTAATGAAGGATTATATTGTTTTGTGAATGGAATTATATTTTTCTCTATCATACAAATTACTGGGTTTAAAGCCTCATGTTAAGGGAGATTACGGGCATTATTCAACGCAGAATCGATTATATGTATAAGTTAATTTCTGTTTTGGAAATATGTTTTTAATTGATTAAAAGAATTTGATTTGGTAATTGAGAATCGTCTGAAATAATGAGTCAGTATCTCTTGGTCTCATTATATCGTGTGCGGTTTTTAAATGACCTGAGATGACAAAGATATTCCCCATTCTTTGATCTGAACATTTCTATAAATAGTATTTTCAAAATGTTTTTATTACATTTACATCTTAAAATGAAACATGCTTACTTGATGCAGTATAAGTAAATTTAATGGTCGGGTGAATATAATTTAGGCGATCAATGAATTTCTGCAGTTCTTCTGAAAAATTGTTCCAGTTCATAAAGATGACATCTAAAAAGCTTACCCAGACGGTTTGATTAAGCTTTTCGTTTCGAAGAATTATTGTTTTTTATTTACCCATGAAAAGGGAAGCGTACTAGGTAGCCGTAAGCCTAACCATTGCCCTATCCATTTTTGGATGTGATTTTTATTAATAAATTGGAAATTATTATTTTTCAATATACGTTTTATCATTGTGCAAATGTATTCACTCGATAGTGTGTTATTTTTGAGATTGTTGTCAAGACAATACCTACACCCCTTAAATACAATATTTTAGGGTTTTTGTATATAGTTTTTGTTAATATTTTTTTCCCAAAAGTGAGATATAAATTTTGCTGTGGGGGGGCCCCCGAGGGGGCCGGGGGGTCAAAAGCGGTTTTCTGTTTGGGAAATCATTTCCATCTCCCCCTCTGTCTGTGGGGGATCGGCCCTAAGATTTGGCAAAGGGAAATGTGAAAAAGGTTGCCATACTTCCCCTGGGTGGGTGTTCTTTCCGGGTTTTCCCCTTTTTTCTTCCCCCAAACCAATTTTACGGGCCCCTTTTATAGCCTCATTTGCTGAAAAATACTTTGGGGCCCTTTGAACAGCAGCAAAAAAACAACAGCGGGGAAATTGACTTATTTTTTTAATGAAATCATAGAAATGTTAATTTTATAAAGGTTGATTCTTTAAAAGGTTTTCTTTTAATGAATTACAACGGGATAAAATATCAAATTTACTTCAGAAACACAAAGGGAAATTTCCCTCCCATTCTTCAGTCATAAAATTTGCTCCCCAAATTTGCAGCAAGATTGGATTAAAAGGGACTTGCGGGATACGTTTTTATAAAAGGGCTTCGGGTTTCCCGTTTTAAAATTTTCCCTTTCGAAATGGCCAATCCAAAAATAATTTTGTGTCCTGGGCATATCTAAAAACCCTGTAAAAAAGCATATTTGTTTGTATAAATGCAAAAAATTGCCCAAATCTGTTATTTTTGCCTGCCCAGCCCTTTATTTCCCCGCAAAAAGAAACCCACACAACAAAAGGAAACAATTAAGTATGAACCATTTTGAATCTCTCTCTGTCTCTGTCTGTCTGTCTGTCTCTGTTCGTGCGTTTGTACAAAATGGGAAAGATTGAGTGAAACGGAGGGGATTGGTTTGGGTTAATTGTTTTAGGGGAAAAGAGAAAAAAAAGGGGAAAGGGGAGAGAAGAATTTTAATAATAATGACCAAAAAAAAAAAAAATTCAAAATTTTTTAAAGAAAAAAATATATAAAAATTTTCGGGGTGAAGAGATCCTAACTGTTTTGGGAAATTTTTCCCTTTTGCAAGCAAAAATCAAACCCGCCACTTTAGAAAAAGGGGCTTAAAAAATTGCCCAAAACGTTTAAATAAAGAAAATAAATTTGTCGCACTTTTTTCTTGTGGATGGGGGTTTTTCCTAAAGAAACATAATTTTGAATCTTAAATAAAGACCCGACATAGTTTATCCTGTAGTTTCTTCGATTTGTTTCTTGTTTTCATTTTGTTTTCTTCTTTTTCACAACGACAAGCATGTTATTTACTAAACAGCAGGAGAATCTATTATTTAAATGGAATAACAAAGTTAGGTTCATATGCAGTTGTGTCTAACAGTTTGATTATAACGAGGAAATGCAATGTAGCTGATAAAACATGACTGTGCTTAATTATTTACTAATAAATACAGATTTAAGATCCTACTTGCCTTTAAAAATTAAATATATTTTACAAATATTTTTTCAATGATATGAATGTGTCCCTCTGAACTTATTTTCCATGTAAACTAGGAAAATTGAAGATGATACTACATGTGTTATGCTTTTGTCCACGTCCTTTGTTACGACATATCTGTCTTAATGGTCTTTTATTTCATTTGAGTTACATGTGATTGTTGGCGGTATTTAAACGCTACCCATTAAAAATTTTTTCTTTTGGTTTATTTTTTTATTGTTTTAGAGGATCCCCAACCCCAAAAAATACCATCCCCCTTTCCCCATGGACGGGACGAAGCTACTCCTTTTTGTGAATTAAAGACGATTTTAAGCAAAAAAAGTATACGAAAATCTTTTTTAAATTAATTACGACAGGGAAAAGGTGTTTAGGGAAACACTTTCATACCTTTTAGTACGGTAAATTTCCTTTATTTCACGAACCCCGGGGCCAATATATGTCAATCCGGGGTTTTATTATTTTTTATATCAACCAGCAAAAAAACCGGGGTTTTTCGCTTTATCTTACCCATAGGCATGAGTACTTTTATGCCTTTGTTAATAGCAAATATTTTTGTAAACAATAGCAAAAAATATAAATAGCGGAAACGTTTTTCCCTTTTTTATTTTAAAGGGAATCTGGTATACCTTAAACCTAAACCCTTAACTAACACATAAATGTAATACTTAAAAATTTCCCGGGAAAAATTTTTTGATATTTGTATTCTTTATATAGAAATATGGGATATTTGTAGAGTATGGGTACAGTAATCTTTGTCACCGCTTCATGTTTGACAATGAGGACAACCGATACAAACGGTGGTGTTAGGTCTAGTTTCATTTAGGAATTATGGCCAAGATAAATGTTGTGTACACATTTTTAAGACTGAGGAACGTTTTAGTATACATTTGTGAAAATGATTTCATTTTTTACTTATATAGTTTCATTATAATCGAAGGTAACCATATTTGACAATATGTTGTATGTCTTTATCCTTTAGTTTGACCTTTTTGAGGACACTAATCTTTATACTTCCTTGGTAACTTATCGCCCTTTTCTAAAAAAACCTAATTTTTTCATTGGGTGTCCCTTGGGGAAAATTTCCCTCTTTCCCATTCTTAAAATTCAAACGTAGCTTTGCCACCTAGGGGTTTTCCACCTTTTTTTTTCTCATGTCAGATTTTTGCTTCCACTATTCGTGGTTTAAAAAATATTTTTCCCATATTAAAAAATTACCCAAAGACCATCACAAAAAAAAATTCCCCTTTTTTAAAATTTTGTTGAAAAAAATGGGAAACCGTTTGGAGGTTTCATTTTCGAAATTTTCTTTTTAGGCCCACATATCTGGTACCTCCACCTCTATCACCATAAAGGTAACGGTATCGGTATGGCATTACATTCTTACTCTGTGTTCGTGTTTGGGAGGTTGTGAAGTATTCCTCGTGTGTTGTTAGTATATTATCAATCAATAAATAGCTATTAGGATTTATGTAATTCGTTTTTTTCAAGAGAGAAAAGAGAGGGGAAGAAAAGGGGAAGGGGGAAAGAGAGAAGAGGGGGAGGGGAGAGAGGGGAGAGAGAGGGGGAGGGGGAGAGAGGGGGAAAAGAGAGAGACATTGTGCGACTATGAAGGACGTGGCTATTTACACAGAATTGTTAAGTCCACGATTGCAGTTGCTCCATGTCGGCGTACACCCGATGTTACCTGTTACTTGTGGTCAAAGTTGTTGGTGCTCATTTTTTATGTATTACCAAATATTTCTGAAGAAGGCTAATACACATTCGTCAGAAAGTACAACCATTAAATTTCTTGTTTCCGTCCTGCTCTCACCCATTCATCGTCAATCTTTTATTAATCTTCTTCAAATTGACATGTTTTACACGATTGAAGCACGAAACAAAAGAAAAGGCCAAAACAAAGTCTCTAACAATGGATTTATTATTTCAATTTCTTTAGATCAGAGGTTAAGGGTTTTGGGTTTTTCTTCGGGACCCTGTTTTTAAGTTTAAAACATTTGGAAAAAGCCACAAACATTTACCATGAATTCCAGCTTAGGGGATTTTGATTTGGAATTTAAAGGGTTTTTAACCCGAAAACCTTGGTTTATTTGTTCTGAAACTATTATTTTTTTCATATATCCATGGATAATGCTTTCTTATTATTATCCTAAATTTGATGAAGTCTCAAGGTGTATGGAAAGTCATTGGATATAACGAGAGGACAGCTATATTGTTCTAAACTCTTGGGTAAATTCAATTATTGACAATATTATTAAGTGCAATTTCTCTTTACATTAGGTGGATAGCAATTAATCCTTTGTTGTCGTTATCGTTGATTATCTTGAGAGGCGATACAAAGAGTTCAAATCCTAGTCCTCTATTCGATCTGTTCGTCCAACGGAAACTTTAAGTGCACTTGTTTGATAATAGGCAAAACCTCCCATGTCCATGGATGATATGTCATCAAGCAATGAATATATATTATTCGAAGATAAATGACATCTCTGTAAGTTATAAGATTGCACGGTCATTTAAATTAAACGTCTCGAATACCCCATGCTTTTCGAATGCTTCTCGAATTGATTTTGTCAAGTTTTATAATTATCTGTGAACTCTTCAGGATTAGCCTGTTGGAAATATGAAAGGTACCGATCAAGGGATTTATTGCGGACATCTTTTCATTTAATTGTTGCCCATGTTGGAAGCAAATTTATCTTTTATTATCGTTAATTATTGAGACTTTTCATAAATATCATACTGGTTAATTTTCTTAAATTTATCATCGAAAATTATCCTGTATAAATGACTGACTATCATGGAAAATAAAAAAGCTGAATTATAACTAAGTGCACGGCAGAATGTTTTCGCAGGTACGAAGATAACTGTTGCATGAGCATGGTTTTGAAAAATTATCATCTAAGCTTTTCGGATCAACCAAGAAGGTTGAATTTGGATATTTTAAAGTTGAATTTTGCATATAGGATGCTTTCACTATTGTTAATGCATCACTTATAATCGCTTTATCCTAATAAAGGAAAGTTTGCCTCCCAGCTTTAAGTCAAACACCAAAAATTAGCATTTTTGACAAAGATGCAATCGAACACAAACAATTTAGAGACAGAGGCTCTACGATATATGCAATAGTTTTCAAGAGACGTTTTTTTTTCGTGAGCAAAAATGCAATGTCGTTTAAGTATTTCCTATTTTAAATGACTCTATTTGGCTCTTTGAAGTCCTGCGTCCCCATCTCTCGTTGTTGAAAGTGAGCTCAAGACAATACCAAACTAATATAATGTTTAAAAATCTTTTATGGTTCGTGTTGAAAATATATTTTAAAGAGATCTTTCTGTATGTGTTCTAATAACAGAGGAGTCAAAAATGTTGCAAATCGTCATTTTCTTTGCTTTTAGTAGACGTTTCGGAAGTTGCACTTAATGGTAACAAGGGGAAATTCGAGAAATGCACGCCACGAAACATACAGAAGCGATATGATGAACAGATATCCACATTGCACTAGGAACTACATAGATACCAACATACATGGGAGTTCTCCATATAGTGAAGTTCAGCAAAGACTTAGGTCCTTCATATTCTGCCGACATGGGTCTAAACAAAACTTTCTTACGTTCGCAAATGCTGGGTTCCATTATTATGGTAAGTTTTGTCGTTTTGATAGAAAGAGGGTTTAATATTTCGTTCTTCATAACCAAAATTTTCTTCTCATGTAGATCATTATGTCCATTTTGCAAAACAAAATGTTACATGGGACGAATCGCACTTTTCGCTATCCTGTCCAATATAGGAAAATCATCAAACATACTACTGCGCTATCCATTATATTAGTCACCAAACGTACCGTACCTGTAGGTAATGTTCTAAGACGATTAAACATAAATGTCATACATGAAAATATTTTAATACCAATGTTTCATAAGACTATAAAGTAAGTAAATGTAATTGCGAAATACATATATGATTGGTGAAATGAAAAATTAAACCAATTTGTGCTCTCTACAGTTATAAAATGCTTGTTATTTCATAATTAAATAATGTTCATTCATTAGCATATACTTACTACTAAGTCATGAAGCAATTCATATATATGACGGAATATTGCAAAACTCAATTATCATGTGTCTTTCTTTGTTTTTAAATTGTCCATCAATATGGACAAGAAAGACATGAGACTTGTCGGTATCTAATCTGGTCACTATATTGTTTGCATTGCAGGAATACCCATCATGTGGCAGCCAAATGCACGTTAGCATATGAGCACTTATCTTTGACAATTAATTTCAAGGTGTGCAAAGGTATACGAGAGAAATCTTTGACCTCATTTGCTTGGAAAGTACGTGTTTAATCTTATCCGATTCCAGATAGAGAAATCACTGTGTATTTGGTACTTTCATGAAAATGTGTCAGCAGTTTGTTAATGATATGTCATCATAAAATATACTCATGACATGTTAACCTAATTAGTGTTTTGTTCGCCAATTATGAATGCATAAGATATTGTCCCTTACAAATGCAGATTCAATTCAATGATTAACCTGCAAACACAAAGCCAGTAGTTAACATTAAAAAGAATTCAGAATAAGAAAGATATAGCATATAAAACCTAATGAATCATTTAAGTTTGATGATACATGTTGGAAACTCTTCCTCTGTCCGTACCCCTTGTGCTTTATCACTTGAGTTTATGGTTTAACTTAAATGTTCCATGCTAGGATTCATGTAAACAGAATAAAGAAATTTAACTATTCCCGTAGAATGTCATATATAGTCATATGGCCGATAATACTTTACATAGATTGTTGCTTTTTGAGGTGCCTTGTCAGCTAAACTCTGAACCATAGAGTCATTTATCAATTGATGTAATAAATTTGTATAGTATCTTCTAGAAATATTTCATCTCTTCTATTTTAGCACAACATGGCAACCAATTACGTGCAAATGCTATAGCATAGCACACTACTGCCTGAATACGTACTTCCGGTAAAACAGTTAAGGTTTCTACTAATCTTTCAGGGAGATAACTGAAATAGAAGCACCGTACTTATCAAAAACTATTCAACAAAATTAATTGACTTTGCATGAAATGCAATATTCGAAATGACTCAATATGTCATAATCATAACAATTATCTGCTGTGTTGTATGCATATAATGGACAAAATATAGAAATATTTTAAAAACGAAAGTGCTTAAAAATAACGGCAAAAGTTTAACAAAACAGTGTATCCATTAGAACGTATTTTTACGGGTCATAAAAAGAACGCGTTTCATTTACGTTCCAGGTAGCCTGATTATTCAAGTTGAAATGTTGTTCGATAAAGCAAAGCATATCATATGACTAATGAATACTCTTTCAATAAATAGTTATTTAGCCAGTTAATTCTGAAACTAACAGCTGATTGGATTGATTTAGCCCAGTCGGGTCCCACACTCACAGGGGTCACGCGCGTTCGTATTTTGTTTTAAATATATCGGCGGAGAGAAAGTAATTTTAAAGTAATGGATGAAAATGTTACGTCTGATATAAAACTTTTTTAAAAGTTTATTTCCAAACGCCGTGCACAGGGAAGCCCCGGACGTAAATCCAGGAAGCCCCTCCAAAATGATCCAAATCGAGCCTCGCATTTGCTAAGGCCGTTGCTGACAACAGGGAACCCTAAATAGCAGCTTTTTTCGAAATAACAAAATCTAAGCGGCCATTTGATCGCAATAACTCGTAAGGTCAACTTCATTTTAATGGAGGACAATAAATATTGTTTTATAAGATATCTCATCTAGTTTCCTTTCGCAAATCAATGCAATTACATATACACCACATATATGCAAAACCTTTCATGATTAAAACCCGCTTTAGATCATTTGCGCGAAAAGTGCATTAACACTTGAGTAAGGACACAATGCAATTTGTGTTGGGTTACACATTTTGATGCATACGTTGGAGTCCTATAGAATAAGAGGGGTAAAATAATGTCATTATTAAAGTAAACGTGGTTTTCTTCTTAAACGTCTTATCAGATGTAATATAAGTGATGGATTACCTTTGAAAATGTAGTGATCAATTATCTTCACACTACACGCCAAACTGAACAAAATCTTCTATTTCTAAAATGACCGTACTGCCAAACAAACTTAAACGAGTGTTTCTCCTATGAGGAAATGATACCCTGACATGATCTGAATGACAGATAATACGAGAGAATGGATCTGAATATGTTGTGACACAAACACTGTCACTTATTTTTCATATCAGAACAAAGGTAAACAAACAAAATAGTCCAGTAATCAGCACAATCCAAGAACTCGTTATCAAACGAGGTAGAAACAAGCAAACGACCAAGATTCAGAAGATCTGTCATTATTGGCAAAATACAATGGATGGCATAAGCAAACTATTTACCTCGCATCTTCAATTCTTAAAGTTGTCTTAACAACATGTTAAAGACTTAATATTTGGTGTTACATCACTTGGCTTCATAAACATTTACTAAACATTTACTAACCGTATTGAAATTGATCGGTATAAATGTTGAATATTTTCTACTGATATGTTTTCTAACTTTAATCTGATGGTGCATTTAAGTAAAATAGAAGCCCTCAGATAATGATTATTTTGGTTAAGTTTGAGCCACACCTTATCAGTAATGTTCAACTCGGGATCTATTGCTGGCCTAAAACAGTTCATGTAATATTTTCAAGTCTCTCAGTATATTTACCTGCATTGATATTTCCTTTTGTAACTGATAGTGTCCCAATATTTACTTGCATTGGTATTTCATTTTGTAACTGATAGTGTCCTAATATATACCTGCATTGATATTTCTTTTTGTAACTGTGTGTCCCAATATTTATCTGCATTGGTATTCTCTTTTGATAGTGTCCCGATATTTACCTGCATTGATATTTCCTTTTGTAACTGATAGTGTCCCAATATTTACCTGCATTGATATTTCCTTTTGTAACTGATAGTGTCCCAATTTTTACCTGCATTGATATTTCCTTTTGTAACTGATAGTGTCCCAATATTTACCTGCATTGAAATATCCTTTTGTAACTGATAATGTACCAATACCATCCTCTGTTACACGTCTCCAGACCAAGAAAGCTAATTCGGTATAGAAGGTGGATTAACACTTAAGGTGTGGATGGGTACATTCTTTCCCAGCCCTTTCTCTAGTTATATATATATATATATATATATATATATATATATATATATATATATATATATATATATATATATATATATATATATATATATATATATATATATATATATATTATATATATATATATATATATATATATATATACATATACATATATACATATATATATATATATATATATATATATATATATATATATATATATATATATATATATATATATATATATATATATATATATATATATATATATATATATATATATATATATATATGTGTGTGTGTGTGTGTGTGTGTTTATCTTCCCTCCCATCAAATTTTGTACACTCATCACTCATGGTATCATTTTTCCAATAATAATATACATTTTTCGATCTCTCACCGCACCAAACGATTTATTTTGTTAAGCTATCTTAATAATGATTTTTGTGGGGTCAAAATACTTATCTGATTCTTGTACACCCCGCAGAATCATTTGACTATTCTGACTAATGAATAAAAACATTACATCATATTGTATTTCCTCCACTTCCATGATTTTGACACCTCTGTAGAAAATATTACAAGGTACAAGAAGGTTTGTTGCATACCCTTGTGATTTTTATACTCTTCACTCCAGCTCTGTATCACTATCTGTATTCTTTTCTCTAGTGTCAACTCATTTCGCCCCCTATACTGGATATTTAGACAGAAAGTAGACAACAGTTGAACTACGATTCGATACGCTATTCCAGAACAAAAGACTGCACAGCGTTTCTCATTGTAAAATTGATTGGTCACAATATATTCTGAGCATGCCTGGAGATATAACAACATCAAATCAATTCCTAAACAGGAAGTACTTTTAACATTATTCCCCAACTTGTGCCTAATCTGACAAAAAATGTATGGACATTACAGTTTATGATGCAAAAGTCCCATGGGCTAAGATAAGATACCTGCCTGGAGTTCATGGGGCGAACAAGTGCGTTACAAAATACCATAATTCTATCTGCGTCTGTGAATTGGAAATCATAGTGTATTGCTTGGACCAAAATATATGGATATTATCAGACTTACTCGATTATAAACTATCCATTCACGTTGAGCAGGAAAGGCATAACTATAATGTCAAGGACCATCAGTTTTTTTAAATGTTACGGCAATTGTACTAGGCTCAAATGACTCAAATGGCTGACTGAAACTTTCAGGATTATTGGTCCTATTTTACTCTATTAGCCATGTCTATCTTAAGACATTTATAGCAAATAATGACTGAATTATTGCAGTTGTAGGTTAACAAAAATGTAAAATAACCGATGAACGATTTCCAGAATTACAATGTTGTGAAAACATATAATCCAACGGAAGTACGTGAAATTATATTATACTTTATACATTTTTATAGATATAAAAGAGCCGACAGAGACGGCATAGTGACTACAACTTCCGTCATGTGGCACTTTATTATCACACCATATACAGCTATGCAAGGCGTGGATCATCATCAGACATGTACAGTTTCCAGTTGGAAACCTTTATGTACAATACTGTGATAATGTTTGAAATACTCTTCTGTCCATGGTTTGGATTGGATAACCATACAAAAATGCTGTGATTTCATTGGGGATCAACTCATAAGCAGTGATCACAACAGATCCGTCCGCATATGATAATGACCTTTTATATAGGTCTTATATTGCATAGTTTACTCGTGGAATCCTTAATGCTGTACATGATGATGAAGCTTCTTCGTTTTGAAACGAGCCTTTTTATTTTGAAATGCAAAATATTACAAGGTTCTGATTTTAATCCAACAAGATGAACATATTATGTGTATCTAGTGTGATCAAAACATGTCGACGAATCGCTAAATAGGAACTAACTCCAGATAAAATTGGTATTGACCTGACCAGACAGAAATACTAAAGAGGAAAAACCGATAAGTAAAATATGCATTGTTCCTATCTACTGTATTATAAAAGTTGATTTTAATATGCACATAAGAATGACAAATTACTTCTTTTTCGTGCAAGGCATAGCTAGTTATGTATAGGAGGACCGGATGCCGTTTTGCTTCTCTTTGGTGAATACAATGAAGAGTTCAGTAGGAGACAGCCGAGATTCGTAAAAGTATATGTCTCTCCTAAAGTTAAGTGATTTTCGTCAAGGTCAATCATGTTATTTTCAAATAAAATAGATTCAACATTAATCATTTATTAATTGATATAAGCACAAAGGTAATTATTTCAATGCCTTGAAAGCTGAGATACTATCCACTTTTATGAAATCCACAATTCATATAACAAATTCTTGGCTTACGTTGTAAACACAGAAATGGGCAATAAATAGAATTTCTTATAACATTTGCTTGCTTTTATCTTAGCATAAATTGTCGCTTATCATCACCATTTTGTTTGTTTGTAGTCTGACGAGTCAGTGTAATATGCTTCTTAAAGAAAACCAAACCTTGATTGATTCACTTAGCATGCACGCACCTTAGAACAACTGATGTTATGCTTCAATATCACAAAACCCGAGTTCGTAACCAGGTAATGGTATGGATGTGACTTTTCTTACAACATAAACGATACCTGGCCCTACATATCTTGGAAGAACGAGGGAACAAAGAAAAGAAATTTGTGTACTTTATGCTTGTATGTCAAAGGAACATATCTTTAAGATTTTTTAAGACCTTCTTGCATTCTCATTCAGAAAATGTCCACATGCTAAATTTATAACGATTGACTTATCATGCTAAATATCACTGGCCCATTTGCATAGAATGTCCAAATGATAGACAAAATACAGATTACCTACACATTGTTTATGGAATAATTAAAGAATATGTCAAAACTGAAAGAAATAAGACGAAACATTCAGAAAAATGGAGGGGCCCCTAGTGGCCGAGTGGTCTAAAGCGCTGTCCCTTACGGGTCACTGCCATCTCACCTCTGTCTGCGTTGGTTCGAGTCTAGGATTCGGCGAATGTGGATATGTGAGAAAGCTTGCCAGAAGCTTCTCGTGGGTCGGTGGTTCTTTCCGGTGATTTCCCGGTTTCTTCTCCACCAATAATACTGGCCGCCATGAATAGCCTATCGTGTGCTGAAAAATGGCGTTAAGCCCAACAACAACATCAGAAAAATGGCTTGATTCGCTTCAGAGAATATTGAAAATGCTTTGTTCAGAGTGCCGAGTAAACAGAAACCGAAAGATGCATTCGCCAGTCCCATGCATTGGTGAGAAAAGAGGAGTGTTGTGGTTGTGGCAAAAGAGGAGTATAAACAATCACTTGGCCAAGAAGAACCCTGAACACTGAGACCCTCTGCGTGTTCTGGAGGGAGGCAAAATAGATCGAACAAGATCGTGACAAACGAAGAAAATGTAAAAAGTATACATATATGTATATATACATATATATGAAAGACTCCACTTGGTACAGAATTTAATAGTTTAATACAAACAATACTATGATGCAGGTTAGAGAAATTAAATTAATTAAATAATAATTTTTAAAAAAAGAAATTAAATTCGTACTCTATGGAGTTTCGAACCCAGGTCCGCGAGTAATTCTGCCCACTATTATCAAGATTCTACTGCAGAATCCAGGGATAGCACAGTCTGTTCTGTCTGGTATATATTTATAATTCTTTGAAATAATAAAATTCTATATACCTTTTTTCTTTCAAAGGAATCTGGAACGACTATATATATATATATATATATATATATATATATATATATATATATATATATATATATATATATATATATATATATATATATATATTACACTAGACTTAGCTACATTTTGCTATTCCCTGATCTGTTAAGCACATTTCCCGTATCATTTGAATTCTTCATGTCTTTTCGTAGATTCAAGCTCAGTTTTACCGCTCCTAGTGATGGTATCCAAATCATGTAGTTGTGGAAGCCACTATACGTCATAATACCTGTTGCCTCTCAGAAGCGATTGTTTGGAAACTATTATTTTGGTCGTAGTTTCTTCATTATAATAAACTTATAAATTTACTAGAATTTGAATGAATGGATTTAGGCATTACATTTGCAGAGTTGTAGTTTTAGAACCTTTATCTTTTTCAGACCTTGTGATCACACTGTACATAAAGTATATGCAGTTCATGATACGCACACTCCACTCCACATTATTTTGGTTCACTAGTCTTTAGGTGCTTACTCAGGTGGGTGAAATGTACACGAGGCACACATTTTTATTGTGGGCAGAAAGAGTGTGTATAAACTCTTTATCTCCTGCTTTTATATAGAATACAACCGTAGCGAACTCGTATGCAGGACTTAATAAGCATGCATGGTTTGGTTCGATCAATTGTGTATCAAACGTTCATCTATTACCAATTAGTTAAGTCAGACTCTGATTTGCAATATAATTCTCGAGGTTATAAAATGCACTAATGTTTTTAACAATGAGAAAGGTATGGACATAATACGAGATTATTATCATGCGATGTCTTGTTGACTTTATCAGTATCGTGATAATCAAAATTAGTTGTTTTCTTGCGGTATATAACCTTTTAGTAAATAGACACTTACTCAAGCTATGCCATTACATATTTTTACACTTCTTGTTCTAACAAATTAAGGAGTAGTAGCCTACGTTTGTTTTTACAATCACTACACGCACGCATAGACGGTAAATAACCCACTATTTCCACCTCAAACCCTCACCCCATTGACCTAACCAAGCAGATATAGCGATGTCAGTCTCTCGTGACTATTGCGGTATTGCCAGACATGGTAACATATTTTTGTGTATTTCAATAACTTGTACAAAGTTACATGAATGAGCACAGAAAGGTCTTTTATGATTGTTGACTTCTTCAACTTTTTTTGAAATCTTTCCTGCTATTGCAATGATTACCTTTCTGAAAGATGATTTTCCTTCTAAATAGAAGCATACAACAGCATGAACTAAGGTGTGGTTAATGAACGATTGATTTGATTTATCTTTTCTCTGTACAAAGACTGTATGGATTTGCTTAACATTTCATTACACAAACGGAGCAAATCATTGAAAATTTTGTCCTTTTATATGCAGTTCTGATTACAACTGTAACATTGACTCTTTTTTTTCAAACAAGTCCGCAAATCCAAACATGTACAGCCGAAACACGTTCCGACCATCATGATGTCTTCGTTTAATCACTTTAATATAAGCCACAGTTGCTGTAGCTACTTTAAAGCAATTTGATATACTCAATTTATAACTCTTGCCATGTGATACACAACACACCTACATATTTACATATACATGTACATACATATACATATACATATTTACGTATATATATATATATATATATATATATATATATATATATATATATATATATATATATATCTATATATATTTTTACGTATCGTTCAAAGTAACAAAAGAAAGAGTGAAGACAACAAGCTTTGTAAATTTTTAAATAATGTATTTGCCTAGAAAACGTGAAAAAATGTAAATATGTTAGACAAGACTTTCGGTGTAAAGAAATGATCCAAATTGTTTGTTCAGAATAGAAACATAAGTCTTGTAAAAAGTTCAATTCCGGTCCAAAATGGCGGATGACCACGTTAGACGAAGTCTAACAAAATTCCAGAATTTACACAATAAAGCATAGTTTGTGTTGTTCCGTTCCAATTTAGAATATTTTTGGGAAAATGTATGTTCAAATCAGTAATGTTGTTCTCCAGAAAAACAATTATTCAGAAAAACAAAGTAAAATTAGCTCATCTAACAAAACATGTTGTTCTACGTAGACATACGAACAGACAGCTTCTTCTAGTACAAATTACCCTTTAAAGGTAATATAAGTTGTATAACTTTAAGATGTTACATTAAAATGACTTTACTACTCTACAACTGTGTATGACTATCGATTAAGACTGACTGTCTTACAAAAAAACTCAACATATAAATGAAGCTAATACGTTGTTTGAATTACACGCGCACGAGGACGCATGCAATTTCGTGATACTTCTAGACATTAGGAAAGGCGGACCAAGTATCACCTAATCGGTTTCATAGCTATTCCTGAATGTTTACTTGTAATGAATTTTTTTATCATACACAGCACGTGCCCACATGAGTCACATTTACGACTCAAATAAACACGATGTTTTTCAACAACAAATTAGAATGATATTAATATAACTAAATTAATAATTAGATTTAAAAATAAATAAATGAAATAAAAAGATTTATATAGATTTGATTCCTTAACACATACACACACAATTAAACTACAGGGTCGTAACAATATATCGAATTTATTTCAAATTTATTTCTTTATTCATATTTCAGACTCTTCTGATTCTGTCTATTGCCCAATGTGTCGATTGTTTCTCCGAGATTGGCGATTCTGTGAGGATCCTCTTCTCCAACACATCAAAATGGCACCACGGTGTCCAGTCGTCTTATCACTTGTCGGGGAAAATATTGTTCATGAATTCATGGTATCTATCTATCTATCTATCTATCTATCTATCTATCTATCTATCTATCTATCTATCTATCTATCTATCTATCCGTCCGTCCGTCTGTCTGTTCGCCCGTCTGTCTGTCTGTCTGTCTGTTCGCCTGTCTATATATTGTAGCAATTCTGTTATTAAATATGTAACAGAATGAAAGTGAAACTAACAATTTAAGTAAAATCAAGAACTACATTATTTCTCGTCATTGATACAAATTCGTTGTTTAAATATAACTGTTCAGACAAATTTCAACAAAAGGTTGAATTTCAAAATGTAAAAGACAAAATTACATTTAATTATGTGTGCCATACATCAAAATTTAAATCGCATCAAACAATTAAAATTGTTGTGTTTAAGATTTCAAGCTACGCGAATTCACATAATTTGTACATACTTCTATGAACATACAAAATTGGAAACAAAAATTATTGTATAATTGCTATGTTATATCGAGATTCTGGGAGACGATACATACAGCATTACATGACTTTTCACATTTTAGGAAAATAATTATTAAAGAGAAATTGTTTTAATCTTCTGCTAACAAAAGTAACACATACCCCACCCCACTCACAATAAACCCCAAGTAGAATCTTTAAAGGAGGATGTTTTTATAGACTTTTTATAATATTGTAAGAGAATAGAATATTGCAGATGGAAAAACAAAGCTAAGTTCTGTGCCTAATGAGATTATTAAACAAAACATTTTCAGTGTTCATTTAGTGATTCTTTTCATATCTCGAGAGTTAAGATTTATCGAACTGTACGGTCATATCTCCATTACAGTATCTCTTTTCTCACTTTTATTTGTTCAAAAGATTATCTTCTGTTTTATTAGTCGGATGAATCAAGTGAAACAACACAGACTGCAACTCATAGAGGACAAGCACGTACAGGTATATTTTCAGTATACATTAAAATAATTATTAAACCTCAGACTGCTATGTAAAGAGCAACGGTATATGCTAATAGGTATATCCAACGGAAAGGTTATTCAGCCTTTCCCAGCAGCAGATATTATTTATAAATATTCAAATAAGAGGAGGAATGTTTGCAAACAAATTTAATTACCCGATTAATTCATCCATAATGCTAGTCAGTATGTAATATATATATATATATATATATATATATATATATATATATATATATATATATATATATATATATATATATATATATATATATATAGATGCAATAAACTGACGACGAACAGTACGAAACTAGTAACTAACTAGCCTAAGCGCTTTCGACTCTTAATGAGTCTTTTTCAAAGGCAAATACAAAACATAGTTACGACAAACAAATAAACACAAAAACGTTGCGTTTGTAAACCTCTACATTTCTATCTTCACATGTGTTAAAACTATAAATACAACCAGCTTGTGTAGACTAGTTGCGGAAACTGAAAACGTTGTATAATTCCCTAAAAGTCTACAAGCCAAAGCGACATCTATTTTTATTTTGTGTACATATGTAACGCAGATTATATCCCGGATATTTGGTTCTATACCGGTTATTCTTATAGTAAAAATTGAAGGATAAGAAGATTTAGAAAATGTTAAATTCTACTAGTGCATAGTTTTCATTTTCTAGTCTTCTTGGTTTAGACCGCTTGGTTTCAATGTTCTAAGGCGGCGTATCCAGTATGATTCCTTTTCCTTCCTGGTTTCGGAACTCCAGCTGTGGTTGTTGGCAATAGCGATAAGTATTATATCACTGAAAGTGTGGCCAGGGGAGGAGAAGTGTTCTGCGACCGGGCTTCTGTACAGCTTTTTTGTCATCCAATCAGATCTATGAAGGTTTATCCTTATGTGTAGCTTTTCAGTTTCTCCCACGTACTGAAGGCCACAGATCTTACATGTGATGAGATAAATCACATTCTCTGTTTTGCACGTTTTGTTTGGACCATGTATGTTTAGTTTTTCTTTAGTCACTGTGCTAGTGAATGTCTTGGTCTCTATCATATGTTGACAGGTTTTGCATCTTTTATCGCCACAGGGTCCAGATTGACTAGGTTGGTTTTGACTAGCGATTGTTGTTAGCTTGGCCCTGACTAGGATGTCCTTTAGGTTTTTTGGTCTCCGGTAAGCTACTACAGGTTTGTTCGGAAGTATTAGGTTTAGTATGTCTGACGATTGCACGGTTGGCCAGTGGTTTGCGATGATTTTACCTACTTTGGGATTGTCTGGGTGATAGGTCAGAATAAATGGTATCCTATCAACCTTTTCTTTCTGTCCATATCTGAGTAGGTCATCACGGTTTGTTTGTTTGGCCCTTTGGATTGCCTCCGCAATCAGGTCTTTGTCGTAGCCTCGGTAAATTAAATGTTTAGCCAGCTCTTCAGACCTTTCTATGAATCTTTCATCGTCGGAGCAAATTCTAGATCTGATTGGATGACAAAAAAGCTGTACAGAAGCCCGGTCGCAGAACACTTCTCCTCCCCTGGCCACACTTTCAGTGATATAATACTTATCGCTATTGCCAACAACCACAGCTGGAGTTCCGAAACCAGGAAGGAAAAGGAATCATACTGGATACGCCGCCTTAGAACATTGAAACCAAGCGGTCTAAACCAAGAAGACTAGAAAATGAAAACTATGCACTAGTAGAATTTAACATTTTCTAAATCTTCTTATCCTTCAATTTTTACTATAAGAATAACCGGTATAGAACCAAATATCCGGGATATAATCTGCGTTACATATGTACACAAAATAAAAATAGATGTCGCTTTGGCTTGTAGACTTTTAGGGAATTATACAACGTTTTCAGTTTCCGCAACTAGTCTACACAAGCTGGTTGTATTTATAGTTTTAACACATGTGAAGATAGAAATGTAGAGGTTTACAAACGCAACGTTTTTGTGTTTATTTGTTTGTCGTAACTATGTTTTGTATTTGCCTTTGAAAAAGACTCATTAAGAGTCGAAAGCGCTTAGGCTAGTTAGTTACTAGTTTCGTACTGTTCGTCGTCAGTTTATTGCATCTATTTTAATTAATCCCTGACAGACGTGATCCCTTGGTGGATCCAGTACGCTTGAGAGGGTTGTTATTCGCCATATGATTTGTATTCTTTATATATATATATATATATATATATATATATATATATATATATATATATATATATATATATATATATATATAGATAGATAGATAGATAGATAGATAGATAGATAGATAGATAGATAGATAGATAGATAGATAGATAGATAGATAGATAGATAGATGTATTGATGATGATGATAATAATAATAATAATAATAATAATAATAATAATAATAATAATAATAATAATAATAATAATAATAATAATAATGTGAAGAAGAACTACAATTCCTAAATTCCTAAACTATATATATATATATATATATATATATATATATATATATATATATATATATATATATATATATATATATATATATATATATATATATATATATATATATAGTTTCGGAATTGTAGTGCTTCTTCACATTATTACTATTATTATCATCATCATCATTAATATTATTAATATTATTATTATTATTATTATTATCATTATTATTATTATTATTATTATTATTATTATTATTATTATTATTATTATTATTATTATTATTATTATTATTATTATTATTATTATTATTAAGGACGACTCGAGATCGAAAACATGCTGCTTTTACCTGCTGCACAAAGCGTGCTGGAGCATGGCTATTCGAAAGAAACTGTCCTCACAGCTATCAGAAAAATGCAGAATAGTGGTGAGTTTGGAGTGATAATCAAAATGGTCCACCTTTACGCCTCTTGCAGGATGAAAAGGAATCAAACATCTTAGAATAATTGGATATAACCTGTGTAAATACTATTGAGCTTAAATACAATTTAGGCTATGAAAAAAGGAAATCTGAAATGTTAAAATTAATTTAGCAAATTTAGTTTGTTTTATTGCTAAGGTACATTTACGAACGATTCTCTTCTTGCTTAGATAAAATACTGGTTTATAATATTTAACCAATGACGATTTAGTCTGAAAACTCGAAGAACCTATTTGATAATTATACATGTCATTTTATTGGTAAAAGATATTAAAAAACAAGTGAAATTGCTTTAATGAAGCAATTATATTATTGATATTTAGCAAAAAAAAAAACCCTATTGAAATAGGACTTTTCTTTTATATTCTATTTAGGGAGGCGAAACTTTACAGCATTGGAGCTGCTCAATATAATATTTGAAGAAGAGGAGAAACATGACTAAAATCACATTCTGCGCCTCACGAGAAAGCAATGCAAGCTTTACAGCCTCGGGATAAAGTTACTTCAAATGTAGGCAATCTGATAAAAGAGTTGCCTTTAAAAATGACCTGCACGACGATTCTAGTTTGGATATTAGTGGAGAATCATTTATAGTTCCTAACAGTATATTACATGCTTCATGTAAAAGAGAAGAACTTGACTCCTTTAATTATCATAGTTTGTTTACATGCCCAGATTATTTGGAGCGGCCTACAAATGTCTTTCACAGTATTTACATTCTTTACATCAATTTAAACTCCAGTTTTCTTCGCTCTTTTACCCACTGTAAAGTATAAAATATATTAACTTTTCATTGTTTCTTTAAAGTGTATGTAACACTAAGCCGAAAAATCAGCGCCACACCTGTAATAATATTGACTGTCGATGTTGGGGCTGATATTGCTTATTCATTAAGCTTGCAAAAATCTGCTGCCACACTTGTCTGCACACATCGGTGTATGTTTTGTACACCTACCGGTATTTCTCGTGGCTGTTGAACTGCCGTTGGCTGAAGGATTCTTTTGGCGCTATGTACATACTATTTCCGGATCACATCCTATGTTTGGGAATTGTAAATCCACGTGGAATAACACGACCCTCGGTCCTGTGGTCATTTTGTATTTCGCGCTATATATGACTCTTACTAAATACCGGTAAGTGTCTAATGTGTATGCAAATGTGTTCAACATGTAATATATAATAGGTCAGCAATTTAAAAAAATCCATTGATTAACTGTTAGAGAAGATACAATAGAAACATTAAAAGAGGCCTTTGAGAATATTATGATTCTGAGCGATTTCTATATAAATGTTAGTTATTTGTGTCTTATAAACTAGAATTCCAATTGATTTAAAATAATGTCTTTACTCACAAAAAATTACTTGCAGAAACATAATTCGCTTAATGGTCAAAATTTTTTAAGATTATTAGACAGGTGAAAATATTCAGCCTTCAGTAAATTTTATTTCCAAATGAGAATAATTCAATATTTTAATAATTGATTGTGTTTTCTACGTTTTGATTGGATATAAACAGTCACATGATACAGATCTGGAATATTTGACACATTGATGAATTCTGCGGACTACTTTTGGTATACATTTGATGTATTATTTTATCTGTATCAAAGCCATACACCCTAATAATAACAACAAGCTCCCACCCATCCACTCCTGTGATTTCTGATCAAAAATTAGAAGCCACAGATTAAAATCTACCATTAGAAGTTGAAACAATTTATTATACATACCTTTTCTGCACTCCATAACTCATCCCTTTTTGCCGAAGAAGGCATATGAAAGGTTTTGGAAGCCAGTCATAGAAAAGCATTTCACTTCGAAAACATGTTACAGCAACGGTTATTAAAGGTCAGGGTTATATGTCAACCAAAGGATCTCACTAAAAATGGACACGATTTTAATTTTGAAAGATCGAACAGCATAGAAAGTAACAACGTTGTTGCCATAACAACACGTGCCATACGCAAGCGTAATTTTTAAAACAAAGACTGTTCTTGGTTTAACCGCAACAACTATTTTTATATATTAAACTAATGATCATAACAATATATCACTGGCATTACCCTCTATGACATTCTACCCAGTATCACTGCAAAAAGAATCGATGAATATTGTCTAGCGAACAAAGGACTCTGTGTTATATCGCAGTTAATTGGCTAATAAATGTGAATGTTTTATTGATAAGATCTGCTGATCTGATGTTAGAAAGGAAGTAACTTTGAATTATAAGGATTAAAATGATCATGGTTGGGTATTTATCGATGTGTAAAGTTTACCTAATCACTTCCAACGTTTGCATATCGATAAATACCCAACCATGATCATTTAAACCTATAATATTTTCTTTGATAAATTTGGGAGAAGTACGACGACTACGGATGCAATAGCAGAGAATACAACAGTAGTCCCTATATTACAATTAATTAAAGTAACAGCAGCAGCAGCAGTAGCACCAACAAAATCGACAAAGTGCAGTGAAAAAACAAAAGGTGGAGTTAAAGAGCAAAACGTAATGAACCAATGAAGACTATGACAACAGCAAATGCAGCAGCAGAGATAACAACATCAGCTTCAATCACAACTACAACTACAATAGGACCCTTAATAGCCTCAATTATACAACGACTAACAGCCAATCTAGAGAAGATAGGACCAAAACCAGAAAAGGACAATTAAAAGAAGGACAGATATACAACAAAGTACGTAGTTAACTGCATCTTCGACCAAATTGAAAGCCTGCGCTTAAAGAAGACTAGACACCTACTTGAAAATAATGAAATAACCACCAAGCATATCAAAAGTGCTAAGAACAGTCCTTGAAGCGTATGTGAAATATTATTTTGAACAGAAGATTCGAAAGGAAATATGTGGAAGCCAAAGAAGTCATATTACTTAGACTTATTAAGTCTCAAATACTACAAGTTGAATCAGGAAGAATTGTAATCAGACTTAAGCAGTGTGGCGCTTCTACTAATACTAATTACAGAACCGGTTGTCTCCCATCTTTGGAAAGAAGTAAAGTTAATAAACTCCGTTTTCTTCAAAATACTGTATATGGTTCATCTCCATCGTAACGCGAAGATCTAGTATCTCCGTTTGTTGGACACACAATACAACACATTTTGAGGAATACAAATACATTTCAACAGATACAGTTTAGTAATCTCCAGAAATTCCTATACAACTTCCACTTTAAAGACTAGGAGCGTGCTACCAGATTCAGTAAAACAGGAAACAGATTAACAAACATTTAAACTTAAAATTTCAGCTGTACCCAATTATATCTCGCTATGATATTACACCGGTAACGGGAAATCGTCAGTTATCCATACCACGATAAGAAACAGCAGTGACGTAAGCAGTGATTTATTTTTCAGTATTCCTGCTGACAGTCCATTATACACAGATGGAGAGGAGGATGAGACTGCCTACCATACTATTTTTAATTGTAAGAAATATACAGTATCAAGATTTAGACCATTGCATTACTTAAACCAGTCATTTATCCCTATTAGTACTAATCTTTGCTATTGGGATCAGATGAGCTATCAGACGACACAAATCAAAACACTTATTTTTCATTTGTGAAATCTTCTAGACATATTGTTGATTCTAAAAGATTTAAGCCAGATTTAAGTTTTCCTTATTTATTTATCTTAATGCATCCTAGTTCGATCCACGAACAAGCATATGCATGGTCTGATAGCCATTGCCACTTTTCAGGTACGCGCCTGTGTATTTTGTGGACGTTGTGAGAACTTATAGCCCGATCCTATGTGCTGTAACTATTGCAAAATTATGTCTAAATCATTTATATTATTTGTCATTTTTGCCACAAGTATTTAATTCAATGCGCTGTGAAATATTATTTGGTGAATTTTGTTACCTTGATATTTCGTTTCTAATATTCGATATTCAATGTGTTTCGATTTAATTTACTGAAATCAGTATGTTTTATGACCTGCGACAGTAATAAATGGTTTTCTTACTTTTGTCAATTGTCTATATAATAGCTTAAAAATGAAATTAGTTCCCTAAGTACAGTAAAACTATTTTTGTTCACAGTACTTTACTGTATGAATCATGTCAGCTAGAATACGTCATGCTTTTATGCCTACCTTCATTTTAGTTGATATATTTTTTCGTTTACTAATTCCTGTAAAATTTTATGAAAATGACAGGAAAGACGGAACAAAATTAAATATATTAAACTACAAAGCCTTAATTCAATTTAATATTTGGTGAATTAAACACTAAATTACATTCGTTAATCGAACAATAAATAAAATTATGTTCATAACACAAGTGAACTGCAAACATTTAGATGAACCGAAAATTTAAAAGAGATAAACTATTTTTCCTCTAAAAAGGAAATCTTTGCGATAGTGCAAAATTATTTTTACTGTGCAAATAAATAAAGACACTAAAAATGCCATTTTCATCATGACTTAATTACGAGGCACGGAAAAAGAGAGCTATACTCTATGAAACCACGTATGACTACAACATTTATATGAACCGTTAACTCATTTATTATTTTAAGTTGAGTTAGGAATGGCGGAGATCATTTTTATTCATTACAAACATCATTAAAAATATGTTATATTTACTAAATATTACCTGCGTGAAGAAAATTAAACAATTCAAGAAACCGCAAAGTTTAAAAAGCTAATCCAAAACTTTCCTGATCTAAAATATTAATTTATTTATATTTAAGGAAAATGAACCTCATTATAATGCCTATAAGTACATTTTTCTATTTGAGTTGATTTATCACGAAGGTACAAAACTTAAACCTTCACGTGTTTCAAACGAACAATTTTCCAAATACGCGGTCGAAGTCAAAGATGTTAACCACGGGAGACAATCCATTACGTTACTTTATCACAATGGAGATTAGCGGGTTGTCGCCCGAAGTTTGCGACAATTTGTTGGTGTGAGTGGTTGTGTGGACAAAATATTGAATCAGATAACAATTATTAGATTCGGTTCAGTACTCACGAATGTAGTCCAATTATTTGTTCAGAGTATTTTCCTGTCTCCTTTTGGTGGTGATACAAGAGTTAGATTTGAGCATTCTTGGTGTGGATTTAAAAATAATGGTTTCTTCTTTAGAATATGAGCTTTATGGCTTGGTTGTCTGTGTGTGTTTCGGCGACAATGAACAGTGAGTAAAAAGGCCTTGGTGATTATCCAAAAGTGAAATATGTGTTCCATTGCACGTTGCTTTGTTACAGTCCAGCTTCTCAAAGCAATGCCGGTGAACCTATGACAAGAAATTCACCGTGAAGTCATCTTTGATGGTACTTTAGGTTAACATATGATTAGTTTTGAAATAATGAGAAATGAGAAATAAATGTAGAAAATATATAGCAAAATTGTTTTCTGAATCCACATGTAAGGGAAAACCTATATGACACCAGCTTGATTCAAAAGGAAAATCACTCAACCTCCTGTAAGCAAAAATAATTATTAGGAAAAATGAGGCGAACTGATTGTGATAATAACCAGCAATTCTCACTAATCTAATTTTATTATTTTCTTTTAAATATTACTTCTTAAATAATCTAGGAGGAATGAAATGTTTTAAAATGTTATTTACTACTACCTTTATGTACTCCAAAACTGAAATAAATGAAGTTCTACTGCAATTAGCCTAGATCGAAACCACGGGTTCGTCATCCTCATCCCGCGAAGGTTCCTTTTTCAGGCAACATTTCTGATCTATGACTGTTCCTGCATTGCTGAACATAGACATTTTATTCCGACAGAGATTGTTTTTATAAAATGTTTTCCCAACTTTGGCAACTTATAGCATCTGGACACAACCCTATCGCATCGTTCAAGACTGGGTTCAATGGGATTGTTTTGGAACAAAACATAAGAACCGAAGTCCCTCATATGACATCAGCAAAGATAGAAACATGAATTAACCAATATTGTCCCAAAGATGCACCATTCCTGTTGCAATACATTCTTCTACGGAACACTACCTTTGTAAACGTTTCTTTCCTTCTGGGGTGTTTTTCGGACTATCTGACATTTCAAGATAGGAGACTTTGTGGAGGTCAGATCTGCAAGATTCTAATGCAGCACCAGTAGTGAATGGGGGAACCGTAGCGTCAATGGGAGTTGTCATTAAAATATGGCCTCCGGCACTTTGGCGTCAAGAGTTTTGGCGTCAAATGGCATAGCCGAAAGAATATAGCGTCAAGGGGAATTTTGTATTAGCACACCCTGGGACTGTATAGCGTCAAGAGAAATGGTCCCAGGTGACATGATATCACAGAGCTGAACACTTGTCAACAGTAAGTACTGTGACGTCAAGCATTCGTCAAGTACTGTGACGTCAAGCGTTCGTCGTGTTAGTGAATGTAGTGAAATGTATGTTTTATAACTTATACAGGTAATTTGTTATTGAAAAGTATAATCTTCTCGAGGTATGAAAAGTGGCCCTGAAAAGGGCCTTTGTTTTCTTCTTCTTCTTTTTATTGTCTGCATTTCTTCCACCATTGTCTAACTTTCTCTAAAATTCCTCTCTTTTTCTTTTTTACTTCTTCTTCGTATGGCATCCAGTCTGGATGTCCCATATCTCTAAACTTTTTTTGAATCTTCATCAAATTTTCATTCAGTTTTTCAAAGTCTTTTTTCTTCTTTTGGTTTTCTTTCCCCTTTCTTTCTTTTGCCCATGTCTCCTTAATTTTCTTGACCTCTTCTTTCAGTATTTGTTTGATATTGTCTTCATCTTTCTTCATGTGATCTACACCTTTTTTCACAAAATCCCACTCTGTTAAATGGAAGATGTCTTCCATATAGCATCTCGCTTGGATAACATCATCTAGAATCTGTTTCAAGGTCCCCACTTTGAAGTATTTTGAATTGACGATTCCTCGTATTTTGTCTGCTTCTTCTATGGTTATCAATTGTAACTGATAACTGGTTACTCTTAGTTTGTTTATCAAGTCCTCAGTACTTGTTAACTTCCATTCTTGGTTAAGTTTGTCCAGTTCGTGCACTCCATCCACGATCCAATACAAAGTATCTCTTAACTGAGTAAATAGCTCTAGACTTCCAGTCATTTTGTATTCTGTGTAGAATGGCACGAATGGTGAACACTAGGGTTTTATATACGTAAAGCACGGACGTGAATGACAACATCCCTTAAACTCACTTCACATATGATATACCATCTCATCAACGAAAGAGAAGCACAAAAACACACCCTATACTATCTCAGCAATGAAAGAGAAGCACAAAAACACACTCTATACCATCTCATCAACGAAAGAGAAGCATAAAACCGAAAATATACCATCTCATCAATGAAAGAAGAAGCACAAAACCCAAAATATACCATCTCATCAACGAAACGAGAAGCACAAATCATACCCTACACCATCTCATCAACGAACGCGAATGCAAACACACACACACATCTTTATTGAAGTGAGTGTTTATAGTTACACTTCACTATATTCACACAAGTTGGGAAAATGGCAAATTGAATAGTATTTCTTTTCTAGAGATTTGGTTAGCCCTGAAAAGGGCTGTTTTATTGAACTGCAATGACACCTGGCTAATGCTGACATCTTCCAGGACGAGCACCACACACACACATCGTCGGCTCCAGTCATTCTCCCAATTTATTGCTCTGACCTGCAGAGCAAACGGAGCTTGAGTGGCTTCACTATCCCACTCCTCCGTTTGTGGAATAGTGAAGACCTGCTGAACCTTTTGTCTTCGTGGCCAGAGTCGGGGATGAATAACTGGTCTCTGCTGTGTAACTGCTGCTGCTGCTGCTGCTGCTGCTGCTGGAGGTGTCCTCACCTCAGGTAGCACCTCACACACGAGTTTTACCATGGAGTGCAGCAAGATCCCTCGCTGGTTCTCTATCTCCTCTTCTTTCTTCTTTGTATCCTCCACTTCTTTCTGTCTGGCTTCTTCTTTGTAAGCCTCCATAGTCAGTTCGTCCAGGAGACGTCTGGCACACTCCAGGTGTCTTTGGAGTTCAATAAGTTTTGAAATTCTTTCGCTCATCTTTAATGTGAACAGGTCCACAATGGGAGCTAGACTGACGCGTGTTCGCGTTTATATCCTTGGAGAACGGACGTGATGGAAAACATTCCCTAATTCCTAATTTTTTTACCATGATATGAAACGCGCGGACTTAAAAGAAGTTCTCACGTTAACTTTTTTGACTTACCAACAGTCAGATATTTTTTTGTATGTTGTTGGACAAGACAGGGAGAAAAGGGTGGGTAGTGTTTGTTTTGTTTTGTTTTACTGATCCCCTAAAAATTGAAGTGTTTATAGACACACTTCTAAAATTTTAAAACGTTTTAGGCAAATGAAAGAAGTATATCTTTTTGAGAGTCTTGGGTAGCCCTGAAAAGGGCTGATTGTCTTGGGTTTTTTTTGAGGAAGAGTAATGGCAATCTTTGTTGAATTTTACTGTCTCAGATTGCAACCCCGTCTGGCAACAGGTTTTTCTACACGATAAGGTCTGCTTTTGCGAAAAGAGAAAGAGAAGTCTTTGGTGTCTATTCGACAGTCCACAAATCCTTTGTCTGGTTCTTGTTGTTGATATTGTTGTTGCTGCTGCTGCTGTTGCTGCTCTTCTCTTTGCCTCTTTTGAATTCTGTATTTCTCAGTCCATTCTTTTTCTTTCTCAATTTCCTCTCTAAAGACATTCTCTATGAGGTATTGGGCTATAGAGAGCATTCTGACATTCTCTATCTCTTCAGGCTTCGCTATCAGGTTTAGCCTGACACGATGTAATTGAACGTAAGCTTCGTTGAGTTTAGCTAGTAAGGAAGGCATCTTTGTAGGTTGACGAGTCAACAGTGAATGATCAGACTGGAGACCGGTTCGCTTTATATGGTACAAGCGCGGACGGGATAGAAAACATCCCTACTGAGTTTTAGTTATTGAAACGTGAGGATAGCTCATGTCATCAGGAGGGATAGAGAGAAAGTCAAAGAGCATATATTCAAACTGTGGGGTTTTTTATAACTAAACAAACGACAGACACGTTTTTCTTCAAAATGCAACATTTTTTATTCAATTAACAATGAACAGAATTAACAAGGAACAAGGAACAAACAACATTTCAATTTAAAATACAAATTATTTTTGACAAGGTTGACAACGTTGTGAAATCATGTGAGATTTCCATTGATTCATATCATGAGGCCATTGATGTACACTACGTTTTCTAGCTAAAGACAAAAGATAACCATAACGGTCACAAAACTATCGATCTACTTTTTCGTCATTTCTAGAAGAGTCACGATCAAAAAAAGTGACTAAATGTTCTAAAGAATATCCCAGACTGCGATGATGAACAAAATACATACAATATTGTCCACACACCATGGAATCGTTGCTTTGTAACTTCAGATTATTGAATCGTGTCGTCTGGGCATTTCTTCTCATAAAGTCAATGATATCGTCTTCCAAAGGTGGTAATCCATACGAATCAAAATACTCCACACAATTGACTTGAGGAAAGTACACGGCTACCCAGTGAGTTCCTGGAAGATGACTGTCGTCTGTGTTGATGACATAAGCTTGGTGGTCTTGAGTTTTGCGATAATGGGGTTCATCTTTAGCACACACCACAGGATTCCAAGAAGCTGTATACGAACTGTTATTCAAAAGGTAATAAAGTTCCCAGGTATCCATTTTTTCTGCTTGTTTTGTTTCTCTTGTTTTTTCTTCACAGGTAATGATAAGTTGTCAATTCAATTCTGACTTTTTGCTTGAAAAGTTCTGACAAGTAACCGTTTCTTCGCCTGGTTTCCCAACTCTGGGCTAAGAGAGCTTCGATGTGATAGATCTCTCGAGTAGTCAGTGGAGGACAGGAATGATCACACAAGCCTTTATACCACTCATGCAACACGGTTTCTCCTGCGATGAGACTCCAAGCTTCGACCAGATACTCGTCCAATGTTTCTTCTTGACTCATCATGAGACATTTATCGTGTTGAATTTGACTGGGCTGATCTTTTTGACATCCATAGCAATCTTTCTTGACCAATTCCGCAATTTTATCTGTCAAGTGTTTAGCAAAACAGGAGACTAAATGTTGTTCTTGTTCTGGCCATCTTGACTTCACGACCTCGTTTTCTTTGTCTTCGTCTTTGAAATTGGTTTTCATGGTATCCTTCCATTCCATAGATTCTTCCACTTTCAAAGAAGGATAAGTGTCCTCCATAGTGCCTAATAGTCTAGAATAACTTCTCTCAAACTGTTGATTTCTATGGTATTATCGAATTCAGCATACAGGATGACGTTCGTTGTGTGGGGTAGAGGTTCTGCAAACTGAAGTTTCACTCGCAGTTGACCGGATGTTATAGGGTGGAAATGTCCCTCGTCACTGACTTGGTCTGGAGTGAAATAAAAGGCCCACAAAGTGTATCCTCCAGCATAATCGTCGTACGAAATGCCGTGACTGGTGTTGGTTCCTAGTTGACCGGTAGCTTCGTACAGGGACAAGTACGATCTCAAGTAATTCTTCTGGTCAAAGTTAGGTTCAAAGGGTCTGGTACACAGAGTCTTGCCATCGCGACTGACTTCAATTTTGGACACTTTGTAGTGGTTAAACTCAAAAGGATTTTCATTGTTGGCTCCGTTGAAGGCTGCATTGCTAACGATGCCAACGATTAAACGTTTGGCTAACTGGCCTTGGAATAGATGATCTTCGATCTTGCATCGGAGTCCAGTAGCAATAGTGAATGTTTTCACTTCTACACGTCGAATAGGATACTTGGCAGTGGTTCTGCTCAAGTTGTGACTGATGTCGTTTCCCGCTTTAGGTAACACTTCTACGCGACGCACGTAATGTCTGGCTTCTTGAATTTTGGTTTTGTAGTTGACATTTCTTCAGCCATCAAGTGGAAAGCTGTACTGCTACGATTCAATCTCAGACGACTATCTACTCAGTTCAGCAAATACTTCTCCTGCAACCACATGTCTAAATGCAAACGATCCATCAGTTCTAAATTATGGGCTCTCACGATTTTCTTTTGACGAGCAACAAATCCTTTATTGTCTTCATCTAGTTCGTCGAACTTTTCTGGTGTGTCAGGTTTCCAAATCACGCAAGCATCCAGATGAGTGTTCTTGGCCTCTTTTCCGTACGTCAAGAGGTTTTCTAGGTACGCTCGATAAGGGTAAGTATCCATGCTACTGCTGATCAGTTTGTTATTCAAGTACAAATCCACTTCGCTAAACAAGGAATGCATGAAATTGTTGACGTGAGCTACTTTGGTATCGGCTTCCGGATTGGTACCGTCGGATTTTTGCACTTTGACTTTCAGATACAAGTAACTGCTATTCAGATCGATGTAATCTTCGGTTTGTCCTTTGATTTCAAACTCGATGGGAGCGGGAAACGGGATGAAATTCGACCCATTGGGATTCTTGCATGGTCATCATAGTGGGTGGCATGGCAAACAGATCCAGTTCCGACTTGGAACAGGCACAAGATTCTCGGTGCATCATTTTCTGTTGTTTTTTTTTGTTTACAATTTAATAATCAAAAACGTCTAAGTCTCGAACAGTTGTTCTTTTTTTTAGTCTTTCTAGCTTTGAGAGTATGAAGTCCTTTGAAAGGGTGTTTTCGTCGTCTTTTTCTGCCTTGTCCTTGTTGGAACCTCAGAAAAGCAGGAATGCCTGACTCAGCAGCAAACGGGGCATCTATAGGATTTTCTCGTTGACCCAAAATATCTTTGCCTGTTTGAAGCAAAACATTTTTGCCTGCTCGTAAGAAAGCTTCTTTGGGGTTTTGTTTGTCAATGATGACATCGTGGAGAAATTCTTTACCGTGTGTCATCGCAGCATCTTTCAGCTCGTGCAATCCCCGTGTCACCATTGGTTTTAACACGTGAACCACAGTACGAAAGACCGATTTGAGAATATCCCCTAAACCATGCCCTCGTTGTCGAGTGACTCTTTGGTACACAGGATACATGAATGACAAAAAAAGGTTTTAGAGTACTCTTTTTCGAAAATGGAGTTTCACAGTGACTTTCCCTTGGGTGAATGGAATATTTTGTCCCAGATCTCCTTTTATAGTTATGTTGACAGTGTCAAAATACGACTTACTGACAGGTAAATAGTGAGGATGTACAAATTCACGGTGAACGTGATAGGTGTTTCCACCTTCTTCGTCAGCAGCCGTGGCAGAATCCACTTTGAAAGGAATGACACGCAGTAACGGTACAGAGGTGTGACCTATTACGCTGTACTCCACTACATCGGAGTACACAAAAATCAAATTCAGTCCTTGGTTCATTACTACAGGGAAATAAAAATGTTTGGCGAAATCCAAATTGTTACCTATGGGTGGCATTTTGGTTGGATGATTCTTGATCATTTCGGGGTTTCCACCTAAAATGTGTTACTATTCAGGACAAAATGTAATGGCCAAGACTTTGTCATGTGAAAATTTCATCAGAAGTCGACGAGATATTTTGTGGTACTCAATCTTGACACTTTTTTTTTAGTTTTCTCCAACGCTTATTCAAACATGACATTGAACTTGTCAGCAAGGGCGTTCACCAAATGTTGACCGCTAAAATAATAACCTGAAGGAATTTTCATCATATAAGTGGTTCGATTAGTGGCAGGATTCTTTGTTTTCGGAAAGTCAACTTTATCACTGCGTTCATCCATGACTTGTTGCACTTGTTCATCTTCAACTTCTACGGACACAGTGTTTTGAGTTTCAACGATGTTTTTAATTTGTGTAGGGTGAATCATTTCTACCAAAGCCACTTCCCAATAGGCTTTGTCATCAAATTGAATGGCCTGAGGTAATTTGGACGTGTAACAGCACAAAGTGTTTTTGGGAAATACCTCCATGGAACTGTCACTGGGTAAGGTTAATTAAAATTGGTTGTTCATAATTACACAGTTCTAGTGTCCGAGGAGTCACTGGAGACCAGAGGAGTGTCTAAAAGAGAATGGTTAGGATGAATGTTGGAACTGACGTTGGACACCAGACTCCCGTTGTTGTTGTTTCCGTTAGAGGAATATTTTAGGGACGGGTTGGGAAGAAGGTAACCAATGCAACTGCTGAGTAAAATGGTCCACAATTGTTTGTCTCCTTGTTGCAAACTTAGATTGGCAATGGCTGCACCGATGACACAATACACCACAAAGATTTGACAGGAAAAGAGGATTTGCATTTTAGGCACACGTTCTCCACACCACACCAACAAGGGTTGCTTTTGTAGATCTTGCAGAGAAGAACTGGGGGAAGAAGCGTTCACAGTAGGAACTGAGGCTGTGTTGAAGACCATGATGGTCACTTCTTTTTATTGTCAATGATTTGAGAAGCGTCAATATACGAGTTAAAACTTGACGGATATCTTTTCCAATGTACTCTGACTTCTTTGACACGTCATTTTCCCACTTTTCGTGTTCTTCGATCGAGAATGCTTTCGATTTCGTACACGTCGTCTTCTTTTTTGGTCACACGTTGTAACTCGGGTAAGTAAAACGTTCCTTTTAACACTTCTCCGTTCATGTCTTCCAATTTATAGACGGGAGGATAACGACCACGCACTCGTTCAGTGACACGAAACAATTCGGTGGTCCAGTTGGGCAAGTAACCTTTGTCGCAAGTACGTTTGGTTTTGCCAATGCGTACCCAATCTCCTGTGGCTAACTGTCTACCTTTCTTGGAACTAGTGACTGACGGGGACGTACCAAACAGTCGCTCGGAGACGGTCACTTCGTTGTCGGGAGTCACTTCTTGAGGGGCACGTCCAATGCTCCGATGGTAAGATTGGTTGTACGATTTAACGAGGTGTGGCAAGACGTCGATGTACTTGAGAGTGTGTTGATGCGTAAAATATTTCCACATGAGTTCTTTCAAAGTGCGTTGAAAACGTTCCACGATACTGGCTTTAGCTTCGGGATTCTCGGTGGTAAAAAAATGAATGTCACGTTTCTTCAATTCGTTTTGGTTTAGAAATTCGGTACCTTTGTCGGTTTGCCATCGAAGAGGGTGACGACCACTTTGTTTCAGCACCAGTTTCAAGGCTCGAACTAATTCACTGCTCGATTTGGAAGTCAAAGGCACGACCCAAGCAAATTTGGAAAAGACGTCGATGACACAAAACAAATATTTGCAGCCACGATTGTAGGTGGACAAATGAGAGACATCGGCTAAATCCGCCTGCCATTGATGATCGATACCTTCCACTTGGGTGCGACTTCTTGAAAATTTTCGTCGAATGGGTTTGTGTAAGGTGTACGTAGCTTGTTCTTGTAACCATCGTTGCACTTGAGGTAAACGGACACTTTTCAGTTTTGTTTTGGCAGCACGATACAATTTTTGAACACCTCCGTAGCCAGCTGGATGAGATGGATCTTAGTAAATGCTAGCTAAGACCTTCTCCATTTTTTCTTATGTCTTTTTTGTTTTTTTTAATAAGTGATCCAATCTTCGCTGATACTTTTCGCTATGGAGCGAGAGAGTGGTTTGGAAACGGCTTTACGTGTTCGATGTGCCACAGGAGTCGAAGGGGAAGGTAGTTTTGGTAATGGTGTTGGAGGTGGTAATGGTGGTAAGGGAATTTCTTTGGTTTTCTTGTCTTTTTCACTTCTGGTTTCCCTTCTTTCTTTTTTTACTTCTGTCGAAGAAGGAGTGGACATCCTCTTTTTAACCCAAGCTTTAATTTCTTCTCGTTGAGGTGTTGGGGAAAGGGTCAACAAGGACGTTGCAATTTTACTAGGAAGAGGTGCTGCTGATGGTGTTTGAAAGACTTCTCGTACCTCTTCTTCAGGTATCCGTGGGGTTGCTTCTGTCTTAACCGCTGATGTAAGTGGTAGTGATGGACTTTTCATCAGGGCTTTCAAAGCTTTCAAAGAAGGTACAGCTGTTTCGTCTAATGTTTTTGGTGAAAGAGTTGCAGTCGTTGCAACAACTGACCGTACCGTTGAGATTTCTCCGTTTCGGACAAATCGCTACGATCCATCAACGATTGCAATTCGTGTTGTAACTGAGACATTTCGGTCAAATGAGGATTGGGAGGTAATTGTGGGGTCCATTGTTCTTGCCAACGATGGTATTCCATCCATCGTTTATAAGGGACTAAAGTCAGTTTTCGTCCTTCCATTAGATTTCAAGAATCACGTCTGGGATCTTTTGACTCCAGTGTTCTCCTTTTATCTTTGTCCTCCCAAGATAGTTCCAAGTGATCCCATTACTCCTTGCAACAAGGGTTGTGCTATGTTTCCCAGCAAGGGTGCTAAAATGGGTGCTAACATGAGTAAAATAGCAATTCCTCCGCGTTGTTCCAGCATCTTTTTCTTTTGACGAATAGGAATTTTCTTTTGGACCATTTGGCGAAGAACGTGTCGATGTTTGGCTAAGCATTTTTTCTGATGTGCAGACAATGGAATCGTGCCTTTCAAAGCATTCAGACAACATTTGCACACGGTATCAGTGACGTTCTTCGAGGCGGTGGGAATGAGTTTTTTCGCATGGGTGAAGGAGCTTTGGACAGGACAGACAACATGTCCCAATGTTTGACTAAACGAGGAGGTAGTCCTTTTCTTTTCTTTCCTTTAGGAGTAGAAGAGGAATCTGTTTTGGAGGGTGACATTTTTTGTGAATTGTTTCCAGGGCAGACACCAAAAAGTACACTAACGTCAATCACATGGGTACATGACCTTTTATCCTTTTTTAGCACAACGAAACTGTCTTGTTTCCTTTTGGAACAGAAGAACGATACATCTTTGGGTACACGACAGCCACTTAACTTCATAGTTCGTCCTTGTTAGTCCCTTATTCATATGGTTTTTGTCCCTGATCAATTTTTTGTTGTCTCTCTTTAAGAAATTGGTTAAACTTTCTCATGGTGTTGTCAATATGTAGAAAGGCTTAAATAGGATTGAAGAAACCTCCTCTTTGGTGACTTCTTTTTTTCTTGGAACGACTGTGTCTTTTCTGTAGGTGTCGTCGATGCTGAACTAAACGTTTCTTAGGATGACTTGACTGACGTTTTCGTTTTTCTTTTCCTTTTTGCACAGAAGAACGACGATGGTGATGGTGTACACTTCTTGGTGGTGCCATCTTGAGGTGATTAGCAACACACAAAAAAACACTGATGTTAAAATGGACCTCAGGTCTTTTTATACTGGAATGCGTTGCCACTGATTGTCTTTAAGTCGTATCAACTTGATGGCAGGCAACACACGTCGTGGAGGAGTTCGCAAACGGCTAAATCGAGTCAATTCTTGGTTGGACAAATCCAGTAAACTTTGTAACACACCTGTTCTCTCTTGGACCTTGATTTTGGGGGCAGGTACATTGTGAGCAGCAGCCACTGCTGCTAAAGAGGAAGAGGGTATTACTGCTGGAGAAGACATTTTTGGAGACGCTCTCTTGTAGGTTGAAACTGTTTTCGGTGGACTTTTCTTTTTCGTTTTCTGAAGCGGTGACTTGGTTTTGGTACCGTGGCTCTTTTTCGTTTTCTGAGGTGGTGACTTGGTTTTGCTACCATGGCTCTTTTTCTTTTTCTTCTGGGTACGCTTGGGAGTAACTTGTTTCTTGGGGACAAGTTTGGGTGCATTGGGATCCCATTTTAGGAGGGAACGAATGATGACACCTCCTAGTGAACCACTACCTCCAGGTTTCAAAATGATTTGCTTTTTGGTTTGAGTGTCAATGCGAGGATCAGCTAGTTGCGTCAAGGCTACTTTGTTTCTGTAAAAAAAAACGTTTGGTTTGATGTGGAATCTTAATGATGCCTTGCAGTAATTGACGTGCTGTCACCGTAAACCATCGTAAGACTTCTTTTAGACTGGCTTCTAAGACACGAGCACGTATTTGTGGATTTTTCTCGCGACTAATGCCATGCAAGGCACGAATCAATTTAAATGGAAGATGAGACTGAAGGGACGTCATGTTGACAATGTGTGAGACAGAATCCAAGTAACCAAGGCTTTTATGCATTTTTGTCTTTGCTGGTCATGGTTAAGTCGACGACGGGGATGAGTACACGACAGGTCCACCGTCTTGACACCAGTCGTGAAACAGATGGGTACAAAATCGCAAATAATCGGGGGTAGTGGGTTTCAAATCCACGAGTAAATAGGCGTGTGGAGTTTGAGTGGCATCTTCGTACGCATGAGCTAGCCACGGTGTTCCTAACTGTTTGGCTAAGACTTGCACTTGCGATTTACCTCTAGGACTTTTAAACAAGACCACGTAATGAGCATTGAGACTGATGGTACGATGGGCTTTACTTTGTTGAAACAAATTTTGAGTAATGTAAATGACACTGGCATTACAATGATGCCCTTTGCGTGTAAACCACAGTTTAATTTCTTCTTCGTCTTCTCCTAACATGTCATCAAAAATAACCAAATGGGTTTGACTGGGCTCAGACACGATACCGTCATCTTCGACCGGAATGCCTTCCACAAACACAATGGATTCACCTTGACTTTGTCGTAGAAGGTTGTACGCGGATTGCCACTCTTTGTAACACCACACGATACGTTGAGGTGGACGATCGATCAAATGATGTTTATGTTCGATCAAACGTTTGACAAATTCGGTTTTGCCTGAACCGCTAGGTCCAGCAATGAGCATGTTAAAAGGATGTCGAAGATACAAGGCATCCCAACAAGCAAGGTCTAAATGTTCGTCAATGACTTTGAAAGTGGAGGAAGAGGGAGCAGAGACAGTAGAGGTAGCCATAGTAGTGTCAGGAATGTCGTGTAACACGATGACAAAAAAGACAAGAGTTTTTATACTTTTTCAGGACACGTTTATTGCAAACTTTAAAATGAAATAACACGAAAGACATAAATACATAATAGCCAAATGGTTAAGTACATGAATAAAAGACACATCAACACAACTATAGTGGAATATAAACAAGTTTCTACTTTACAACATTTTTTGTCATTCAAATGTAGTGTCCTAGGGATAGTGCATAATGTTCTAAACGTTTGTACATGGTTTGGTACCGTCACACAAAGGTTCTCCTGGAATGGTCTTTCGGAAAGGTCAAGGACCGTCCTGTCCTGAAGAGAATGGTTTTCCTCCGTGACAGACTGTTCTTCTTCTTCTGGTATTGTCACTAACACAGAATGAAAAGTGACTTTTTTCACGGAACGTTTTAATGTTTCAGGATTACAAATCTCGGGCATAGTTAGCCACTTCTTTAGTCCAAGTCTCAAAGCCCACACTTTTCCAGTCACGTACATCTATCCAGTGAGGGTGTAAGTCACAAGCTACACACACATCCTCATACACCTCTTCGGTACCTAAAAGTTGACGAATCTTGTTTTCCCGTAAAGGTTTAGAAGTATCCAGATGAAAGCGCAAAGCTTTCAGGAGAATGAGTTTCTCGTGAGCATTTAAAGGCATCACTTTCATATTTTGTTTTTTGGAGTGGTACGTACTGTTCGTAAAGTGTCCACAAATCATCGGACGGTAAACGAAATCCCAGAAAGCAAGTCACTAAGACACACACGACACGTCGTCCCCAATTCAATGGACACAGTTCTCGTAAAAGACAATGGTAATCCTCCACTGTTTGAATATGGTCATGGATCTCCTTCCACGGAATCTGTTGAATCAACAATGATAACGGTTTCGGCATGGTAGAACGATTTTATAGTCACTTTTTTTCGCCAGCATATAACCGTAATTTCTACACAAACATAGTCGTATTATTCCATTCTCGAATCTAAATTTTTTAGTCACTAACTGAAATGTAACTAGTCGATCAGAAGTTTCCTCTTCCACTAAGTTTACATACTGTACAAGATTGTGGTAACTCTCTAACTCGTCTTCTGGAATTCGATTCAGTAAGTGTAACTGGAAATACATATAATCTCTACTAACAATACACTTTTTCCCACTCGATGTTGACTAATGTCTGACCACTTGAACACCTTCTTCAGAATCAATCCTTTTATAGCATTGAGGTACCAGTGGTTCAAACATCGGTGACGTAACGGATGCAATAGTTCTTTGCGTTTGACTTGTATTTTGACCAACTCTCGATAAATGCGTTCTCTCAATTCCACAGGTAAACCACGAATATCCTCTAGTAAAGGATCCATAACCATGTATTAAACACTTCTTTTGGAGCGAAAGTATTGAACGTAGTGAGTTATTTCATTCCACTGCCATTCAGGATAACGGTCCAGAATGTTAATAAAATCTTCCGTTGTAAATGGTCTAAAGCGAAAACAAAAAATGAACACAACTTTGATCCAGACACATAGAACTTGTTGGTTGACATCTTTCACTTTCCTCCTGTGAATTTCTCGACACAAAAGTTCTACAGTCACCAATTGAGATTTGGCACTAGCAAGACTCTGCCAAATGTCCTTGTAGATCTTCTCTTGCAATTTCAGCGGTAATGTTTGAAGATTGATGTTGATGTCGGGTTTAAATACTTGACTAGGGTGACCCGACCTTGGATTCCTAACCCTGTGACTACTTTCTTACTTGACATGGTTGAATTTGAATAAAGGACGATGTCCCACTAAAGGTACGTAATGAGAATCTGGAGACCAATGAACATGTTCCAGGTAAGCGGAATCTTTCTGTTCCCACTCGTGAAGTGACACGCCACAACTAAAGCACTTGACTTTATCCCCTTCACCCAAGTAGAAAAAGCCAGCTCCGGCTAATTCTTCGGGGGTAGGTCCTCCCAGATATTTTGGCCATTTACCTCGAAAGGTTTGGATCCGATTTTCATAATCAGAGTATTCTGGCAGACGCACAGGGAACGAATATTCGTATTGTCCAGATTCACCTCAATGAGGGTAAGGTGAGATATCCAAACGTTTACTCAGTTTTACGTGACATCCGTAGGGTGGTAACCTAAGCGTTTGTTGTGGAGGATGACATCCACAGATAATGTGAAAAGGTGTACGATGATGAGTGGCATCACTTTCGCATCCGTCAGGTTTGACACGTATACCATCATTATCACTCGTTTCCAGGATAAGTTTGGTCGTCTTTGCAAAGTTTCCATGACGATAATGTGGTACTGAATCGCTGAGGTCACAGCGTATGGCATCTACATCATCGCAAGACATAGCATCGCACTCAAGTTTACTCTTGCTGGATATTTGATGTGTAAAAGGATTCATCTTTTTTCTCTTGGTCTTGGTAGTCCAAATGAACTATTGGTCTTGGAAGTTGTCCCTTTTTATATGCTGAGCAATATCAGCGTGTCCGTACGGTAAAGTGAAGTGATTAGGAAGCCGTACTCGCTTCTTGTAGACGATTTGATAGACTTTTTCCAAGGGTCGATTTGATGTGTGGGTAAACGCACAATCTTGTTAGGTTGGTAAGTGGTCACTTTAAAGTTTCCATCCTGACCAGACTGCAAGGCTTCTTTGAGTACACCAAAGTTAACCACTTGACTGGTGCGATAATTGAGAGTCAATCCTTTCTTTTTACACTCCGTGTACACTTCTCCTTGCGGGTTACGGTATTCGTAACCGTAATTTTTGAAACCGCCACTGGCAAAACTTTTATTATCTTGTCCTCGGGATGTTCGTCCGTCCAGGCTTCTAAACGGTCTCCTTCGATTTTAGGTTGCTCTTGATCCAAACAACTAATGTAGATGCAACTGTCCGTGTTAAAAAAAAACACACGATCTCCTAACAGTTCTAAAGCTTCGTACAGTTTTAAGCGAGCATGAGCTGTCACGTAAGCCGCAATGATGACATTTCCAAATTCGTTGGCTTCTACAAAGTCCATTTCTTCTTCGTAATTAACTAAGAGCAAGTCCTCACGAACGACGTCCACGTGTTTTATGAATTTGGTTTTGTCGTGAATCATCTGGAAGTAACGAAAAAGTTGTGACAAATACTCCGTTTTGGGTAAACACGGCCGTTGTGCCATTTTGCCCCACAAACAATTTAGCATCACTTTGGCAAACGATCGCCTTCCTTCGTTTTTTTTTCACGTGGCCTAAAGTGATGCCTTCCTGTTCCCAGTATTTCTCTTTGAATTTCTTTTGACTTTCGGGAGTGTGACACCAGGAAGGATAGCCACTGGCTTCTTGCTTCAGTTTCAAAAAAGCATTTACGTAGTCTGAGAAAATGCCTTTTTGATTCTCGTCACCCTTGTGGTACTGTTCTGTCTTGGGAAAGTGGTAAATTTCGTACACTTCTAACAGTCGGTATCCCAGATTCAGAGCTTTAAACAATTCTACTCTAATCCATGTTCCTGTCAAGGCATGTTCTTCCTGTGTGTGCTGACAAGGGTGGTTTTGGTTGCATATTTCAGCACAAGTGCGACACAAAGGAAACATCAGTTTTCCTTGGCAATGATGGGGTAACACGGGATGGTACAAATTCGTGGGAGGTAAGACTTTGCACTTGATCACTCCTTCGTATTGTCGAATATTGTTCACGTTGATGTGTTCGGTCAGCAATTGTGGGTGACCTACGGGAAAGTGACAATACTTGCATACGTATGGGTACAGAGAACACACGCCCAAGTATTTGATTTCTTCTCCTTTCTCCTCGTCGGCTTGGTACAGCAAACAGATGGCATTCGCCCGTACTCCGTACAAACTTTCCCTTGGGTTCAGAGGGTCCGCCAGCTTGTAGCTTTCCACGATACGCTTAAACTCGGAATCGGTTTTCAATCGCTGGTCGTATTCGTGTTCCCACATTTCTATCACTTGGTATCCTTGCTCTTCTAACTGGAAGCGACGTTGACAAGTGGCCTGGTACAAGTCTTCCATGGTTTGTTGTAAAAACTGATTTGTAGTGCACCGTTGAGGATAACAGATAGGACATCCGTGAAATAAGCAACCGTTAAACTCGTACACGATCTGAGGGTTTTCTAAGTCCCAACCATCTACCGAATACCTTCCGATGGTCTTTTCACCTCCTCCGTTGCGGGCATGTTGAATCCATTTGTCTTCCTTGTCACACAAGTAATGTAACCAGCGTAGTGCTTTAACCGAGTATTGTCGTTTGACAAAATGGGTCGTTTGAGGGGTGATAACAGCTAGGGTGTTTTCGGGCATGAATCGTTGACGGTACACTAAGGAACACGCTTTAGCAAGGGTGCAGGCTTCTTTCAAGGGATCGATTCCTCCGTGCTCCATGAATAATTCTCGAAATTTGCCACAGCAACGCCGTAAAATGTCCACGTCGGAACGACAATATTTTAACATTTCTTCCTGAAAGTCGAAAGGGTCCGAAGCGTGAGTCTGGTACCATGAGTAGAAAGCTTCTCGTTGTTCGGTACGCATGTTGTCGGGGTCGTAGTAGTGAACCTCAGGCAAATGAGGTAGAACAGCATGTTGATTAGCTTCGGTATTGAAAAAGTGAGGAAAATAGCCTTTGGCCATTTCTGACATGCCAAACGTTTTAGGCATGCGACTCAAAGGCATGGCCAAATAACTCATCGAATCTTTAAACTGCACTTGTCCCACTTGCATGGAAATGATTTTGGCTCCGTTCAAAGTCACTTTAGGACGTTCGGTACTTTGTTCCGTATAGTATCTCAGCAAAAACTGTCCATCGTATCCCGAGAAATTGTGAGCCATGACTGTGGCAAAACGATAACAATCTCCGTAACGTTCGTTATCTTCTTGGCTCCACGTTTCGTCGATAGGGTTTAAGACCCATTGGGCAAAATTGCTCAATGTGTTCGGTACCCAAAAGATTTTTTCACGTCCACCAGGAATCTTGCTACAGTGAGGGCAATGAGTCAAGATTGGATGCATTTTTCGCACGCTCTGTGAGCTACACAGAAATTAGGAATGTGAATGCCAGTCTCTTGCATGCATTCGAAATCGAAAAAGATGAAATTGACTTTCTTTTTCTGGTTCTCTTCTTTTTCTTCATGTTTAGAATGGTATTTTTGAATGTAGCATTGGTGTTTCAAGTCCACGATTTGGTGACAAATGTGACATCTTTTCTTTCCTGAACAGACATGTGCCTTGGCACTGTTGGTACGTATGCCTTGTCCACAAGTAGGGCACAATCTCAGGAGTTGACACGCACATTTCCGCTGTGAACTTGCATCTTCAAATGTTGCTGGTAACAGGCAGGACTGACAAACGTACGCTGACAAGCAGAGCAATGCACTCGTTCTTGTCCTTCGTCAAAACAGGGTTTAGAGGCTAAACATTCCGCACATTTCGATCCGCAATATTTGTATTGCTCTCTATTGTTATAACTATAGTCACATTTCTCACAGTAATAACTGTAGGACAGGAATCCAGTGATACTGGTAATGGCATCAAAATGTTCATCGTGATGATAGATGTGAATGTATTTTCCGTCTTTGAAATCTTTGCCTCGAAACAACAGAGGTCCGCGCACTTCTTGTGGGTGCACTTTCAAGGTGTAACGTGGAGCCAAGACGTCTTGAAACTTTTGCATTTCAGGAATGCCGCAGGGTGTATCTTTAGGTAGTCCCGCTTGCTGCAACAGGAGTTCTGCCTCTCTTGGTTGTTTGGCTCGGTCCGATTGTTGAATTGTTTTCCAGGCTCTTTTCCATTCTGCCGTGTTATTCTTGTCGGCATACATTTGTCCCACCACGATGGCACGGGCTAAACACATTTTGTCTTGAGGATTGTTAATTTGAACGATACTCTTTTTGATGCTGCGAAGGTTGTCTACCAAGAGCACTTTTTTTAGGCCACGTCCCGTCCCTTGGGGAAGAGAAACGTGGGTCATGAACATTGTCGCTTTTCCGTCGGTGATGTGAAACTTGTCGTTGGATTGTTGCACGTGTTGAATCTTGTCGATGATTTTGGAAGGTGTCAATTCTGATGGACTGCTAGACTCGATCCAAACGGGAGACTTCAAATTGTCGTGATGAATGGAAAGTCTCAAGTGGTCGTCTTCTTTGGCTTCACATTGCTGTTTCAGATTTGTTAACAAAGAATCCCACACATCGGTGATGAACTCTTCTGCTTTCTCCAGTGGTACGTCGGACTTGAAATCTTTAAACTTAACGGTGTATGTGTGGGCTGTAGTTCTCTCGAATGTGATAGTAATTTTTAGGGTTTACTGTTGGTAATTTATTTTGTTTTGCTGTAGACTCCCTGGGTTTAGATTCTGGTTCACTCGTATCATCTTCAAAATCACTGGCATGAATTTGAGCCAAGACTTCGGCTACTGTGCGAGGCGATAAATCACGTTTCTGCCTCTTACTTTCTTTTTCTCTCTCACTGAAATTGTGCGATCGAATCATCTTGATTGCAAAAAGTGAAATGACCACATTTGAAATGCTTTGGATCCTATATATTCATGTCAAATCAGTGCATATAGAAAGGGCTAGTGCCTTCCCTCTCACTATTCATTTTGCTCTCAAGCTGACCAGTACCAGTACGATGGAAGAACCCACACAAATCGAACTTCTCATTAGAGCTTTACGAGGTGTCATACAAAAGTTTTCGCCAGACAATCCAACGGACTATTCTTCCTCTTTTCGAGATAAAAGTCAGGATACTTGTTATATCTATAAGCATAAAGGACATTGGGCTACAGAATGTACCGACCGTCAAAAAACCAGTGTCAAAAAAGACAAGAGTCGAGTTACCTGTTATCATTGTAAAGAGAGAAGACATTGGTCTACAGAGTGCCCTAAGAAACAACAACAGGAACAGGAGAAGGAGGAGGAAAAAGAGGAAAAGGAAGAACCCCGAGACATTGAGAAAGAGAAGAAAAGGAGGAGAGAAAAAAGGGAGAAAGTGGAAGAGGAGGAGGAGAAGGAAACTGTGAAAGTGAAGAAATTCATAAAACAGAGATAGTGAACCAAACACAGACAAAGAAGAGGTCTATGAACTTTTATAAAAAACAAGTGTTGTGTTCTGTTTTGAATTGAATTGTAAAGAATTGTACCAGAATACACCAGATTGAAAAAACGTGTCTCCTGGTTTTAATATTTTAGAATAAGAGTCTACATTCACACACACACACATATACATAAATGCATACATACATACTAGGTTGATACAAGGGATTTTAAGTTTTCATTGATATTTTTTTGGCAAAATGAATAGTATTTCTTTTCGAAAGTAGTGAGTGGCCCTGAAAAGGACCGTTGGGTCTTTTGTTTCCTGAGAACACACTTAAGAACGAGATGCAATTCGCTTTAATTGCCTTATGCCTTTGCCACGGCCAAGGCCAACTTGTGGACTTGCTCTTGTCAGTGAGTGAGTAGAAATTACTAATGGTGGTATCTCTGGTGTAGTCACAATGTTAGTCTGCTTGGCTCGGGAAGGTCTTTTTCTCTTGGGTCGTAATAAAGAAGTCTGATACATTTTTTTCAGATTTCTTAACTCCGCTAAAATATCCAAGAGTATCGTGACAGTTTGACTTTCACTGTTTTCCTTCTCTCCTGGACTTGCTTTCTTTTCTACTGCTTCTTCTTCTTGTCGTTTCCTTCTCGTCTCTTCTTCTTTTCGCTGTTGCTGTTCAAGCAGAAATGCTTCTTCTGCTTCTTTCTGCTGCTGTAAAAATTTCTCTAATTCTTCTTTTTGTCTTTGTTTAAAATCGTCGATGCGTGGTAAAGAAGGAGAAATTGGTGAAGGTACTGGTGCCGGTACAAATTCTTGCGAAGAGAGAAAATCAACTAAATCCCAGTTGAAATCAACCTCTTCGGTCAGTGACACTGTGTTCACTTTAGTAGCTGATGCTATACCGTCGCTTTTAGTCTCCACAGCTGGTGCACACCAATTCATTGTCTTTTTAAGTTCCGTCATGTTTGACTCAACAATGCCGCATCTATTCACTGTGCACAAACGCTAGTGAACGTATATAGGTATTGTGACATCACAGGGAACTCTCTTCGGATTTGAAGACAGACTCCGCGAAGTGATCGAATTTTGTAACGCGTATTGGGATTGGTCAACCATTTCAATCCGTTTCGATCCAGTCTTTCCATATAAATACACACAGTTCACTTCATTCCCATCACCTGTTCTCATCACACACAAAGAAGATGTTGATCACTGCTAAATCCTCTAGTTGGTTATCGTCATTGTTTTTCGATCCGGAATTCCCCGTGTATGCGAAAACAAAATGGACTGTCATCCAGATTGAGGGTGCCACTGTTTGGAAAAGAAGATGTTATGTGGAAAGACAAGGCTGTTTGAAGCGGACTCTCATCTTCGGACAAGAAGTGAGATGCAGTTTAAGACAAGCTTTGAGAAAGAAAAGAGCAATGCGATGTCCTGTATGTTAACAGCATGATGTTGACATCATAAACAATGGCCCTTTTCAGGGCCACTTTTCATACCTCGAAAAGATTATACTTTTCAATAACAAATTGCCTGTATAATTATAAAACATACATTTCACTACATTCACTAACACGACGAACGCTTGACGTCACAGTACTTGACGAATGCTTGACGTCACAGTACTTACACATTGCTACACTGTTGACAAGTGTTCAGTACTGTGATGTCATGTCACCTGGGACCATTTCTCTTGACGCTATACAGTCCCAGGGTGTGCTAGTACAAAATTCCCCTTGACGCTATATTCCTTCGGCTGTGCCATTTGACGCCAAAAATCTTGACGCCAAAGTGCCGGAGACCATATTTTAATGATAACGCCCATTGACGCTACGGTGCCCCCATTCACTACTAGCACCAGCTAGAAAGAGACATGATGATCACGTTGATGGTGAGATCGGCATTTATTTCATTCAATACCAACTATATGTCGTAGAAGCATTTTAGAGCAAACCCATGCCAATATCAATTTAGATGATGTAAAGACAACATAATTTCAAAATTAGACGTATCGACGGCTCTGGTGGTGTTCGGACCAACACCTCTTTTGTTGCTCACCAATTGTATATTGGAAGATAAAACTCGTGCCGATATACTCGTCCTCTGGAAGAGAATATCGATAAGAATAAATGTATCTTCAATTCCGAAGCCTTGACGATCACGCGATTAACAAGATATATAGTTATATGTAACGTTTCATGACTACCCTTTCTCTGATTTAGAAGTTGGAGTGATATTGCTCAATGGCTAAATAATTCTTTAAGAAAGGCTATCACACAATCTCCTCTTGTCTTTGACTAGCATAGAAAGTATAGATTATTCAAATAATGAAAGCATTCAGCGAGCTTAACAACACGAAATGTTATAACTTGCCTGTTTTGCAAATCCATACTTAAGCGAACTGTCGATTCTCACTTATATAAGTCTTGAATATGGTAGATGGAATTTTGGAAATCCATATATCGCCGTCTGTTATTGATCTGTGATTCAACTTCGAGCAATGGCAAGCAACTTACAGGTTAGAAGAACGGAAAACGAAATACAACTCAAGGCTTAATTGAAAACTAACAAATTATTGAAAAATTTATCACCAGAAGCTTGTAAACTCACTACATATCGTAACCAAAAGGAAGAACATTTATTGTTTTAGGACATGGGATGGAATATTTGCCTTCACACGGTATGAGTCATTGCGAAACAAATTTTAAAGTAGAAGACGAACATCAGGTCTGTAAATGCAGTGCACTTACATTTGTCTGTAAATGCAGTGCACGTATTACGCATTTCTGTCTGTAAATGCAGTGCACTTACATCAGTCTGTAAATGTAAAGTATGTACATCAGTCTATAAATGCAAAGCAAAGCACGTACACCAGTCTGTAAATGCATTGCACGTACATTTGTCTGTAAATGCAATGCAGTGCACGTACATTTGTCTGTAAATGCAGTGCACGTATTACGCATTTCTGTCTGTAAATGCAGTGCACGTACATCAGTCTGTAAATGTAAAGTATGTACATCAGTCTGTAAATGCAAAGCAAAGCACGTACACCAGTCTGTAAATGCATTGCACGTACATTTGTCTGTAAATGCATTGCACGTACATTTGTCTGTAAATGCAATGCAGTGCACGTACATTTGTCTGTAAATGCAGTGCACGTACATCTGTCTGTAAATGCATTGCACGTACATTTGTCTGTAAATGCAATGCAGTGCACGTACATTTGTCTGTAAATGCAGTGCACGTACATCTGTCTGTAAATGCATTGCACGTACATTTGTCTGTAAATGCAATGCAGTGCACGTACATTTGTCTGTAAATGCAGTGCACGTATTACGCATTTCTGTCTGTAAATGCTATGCACGTACATCAGTCTGTAAATGTAAAGTATGTACATCAGTCTGTAAATGCAGTACATCTTAATTAATTACTTCATTGGAAGACAAATGAGCTTTTTCTAATCTCACACTGTCTTACAATTCAACATAATGCCTGTTCATGTTTGCAGATCTGTTCCATTGGTAAAAAATAATTTTGGCATCTAGTCTTAAATATTTTTTACTGCAAACAAAGATTGAACATTATTCTTGATAAAATAAATATGGTTTCCCTATCAAGTTATGTTATGCATATGTTATATCCATTTTTCTAAACAAATCGCTTTAGTTCCTGTCTTTATATTTCCTCTTGTCTCTATACAACAGAGATGATCAATACGTTGATTTAACCATTCTGTGTATGATTCCTAATGGCTGTTATTATGATGTTTTCATTATTGCTCATTTTGTCTTGACACTAATCATTATTCTTATATTTCGAACTATCAAAATATATCATTTTACATAGAATCCGCCTCGGTCCAATTCCATCAGTGATAAAATCATTCCTATGAAAAAGTGTTTGAATTGGATAGTTTATTCGTTTATTTATGACAAATTTAAATGCTATTGCAGTTGTTTTGTTTCATCATTTTATTTTATGAAAGACACAACAAGACTTTACGGACACGTTTTCAATTTTATCGAAATAGTTTTATTCTTTATTTTGTAGTTCCTGGACTTTACGCATAGTTTATGCAGTAGCATTTATTTTTATATGACATCAGGTTAAAATATCACTTTATACTATTATGATTCGTCCAAATAAGCAAACAAAATTCATGCTGATTGTCTGCAATCATGGGAAAATTTAACGTACCCCACCTTATGAAATTTTTTTTAAATATTACTATCAAAATCTTGGCATCCTTTGTTTTTAATCGCTTGTCCAAAGGGAATTGAGAAATAGGTCACAACTATCTGAACGTGGCCTATATATCTCATATGGCTTCATTAATCCATGTATAGATTATCGTGCACTGTAAAATGATGTTAAACCCCAAAAAAGAAGAGCAACAACAAGAAACATAATTAATATAATCGGTCAATCGATATTCCGTGTCGGGAGAGAGGGATGTGCGATATACATATAACATGGAAACCACCATGCACACAAAAGTGATTTAAATATCAACTTACAGGAGTAAATAAACTCCCCTCTGTTCATCGAAGAAGGTGGACATAAATCGGTCTTCAAACCAAGAAAGCATTATCCGACCACAGCATGTTTACATGGTTAAATTTAACTCTCAATATGTGATGCAATTCTGATTCGAAATAAAATGTCGTTATTTACTGTAGTCTACTCTTCCAAATTGAATAATGTAAATGTCAGGTCGTAAATACATTAATGATAATTTGCTTGTCTTACTAGAGTATTTACACATATAACTCCTTGGCATGAGTCCAAAGCACTGATGAAACTAAATATGTTTGAAACATCGATCTTGAAACTCTAAAAGCCGAATGTAACCCATGGCTTGTAAAGTTTAATTCCAACAAAACTGATGCCATGTTTTTTGCTTGCGACATGTCAGTTTCCATTTCAAATCTAGTTTTTGATAACGAAATACCTTGCTTTACACGATGTCATACTCATGTTGGCGTAATTCGTAATAGTGATATAAGATGGCGTAATTCTTGGTAGTGATGGAAATGGAAAATGGGATTATCACATATATAGATGCTATGAATTTTTGTATCCCAGATATTATTACTTGGGACATTAAATTTTAAAATAAAATGCAAGACTTTAGAATAAATGAACTGTTCATGTATACGATCAAGTTTAGAGTATGCATATGGTGTCAGGGGCGATTGTTCTGATGAAAACTTAGACTTTTACAAAAATCCAATTAACCGCATCACGAATTGATACCAGACTTTCCATAGAGTACCATAATTGGAAATGTGTATCGGAAATCTCATTGGTAAAACAAAGTATAGGAAATAACCATAATGTCTGTACCTTTGTATGAAATTATAGATAGTTAATAACCTAATTTATCTATATGATATAATAATTGTTTTAACAAATTGGCAATTAAGAATATGTCTGATTTCGATATACCATACCTTAGATTAGAACCATCAATCAGGTCATTGAATATTTCGACCTAATTTTGTAGAACAATGTTCTGTAAATTTGAGAATTGCCCAATACTTTTGTGAATTAACAGAACTACAACTGTTGAAACGTAAAACACGCCCGTATTAGAGGAAAGGGGAAAGATTATATTATCAATTGATGTATTAGAAATAATTGTAAACGTTAATATACTAATTAAGCATTTTTGCCTGCTCTTAAGAACTCACTAAAGTTATAATACGATCTAACATTATAATAGTTTAAGCTGTGCAAGACGATTGTTTTCTTTTTCGGATGATATGGAGGACTATTCACTCAGAGAGAGAGAGAGAGAGAGAGAGAGAGAGAGAGAGAGAGAGAGAGAGAGAGAGAGAGAGAGAGAGAGAGAGAGAGAGAGAGAGAGAGAGAGAGACAGAGAGAGAGAGAGAGAGAGAGAGAGAGAGAGATTGATGATGATGATGATGATGATGATGATGATGATGATGATGATGATTCTCTCTGAACATGAAAAAGTAAGCAACAGGTAACCACTGGTATTGCACATCTGTATATGGATTTAAATTGGGAATACACCTTTCTGTAAATTTATGCTGTCAAAGTCGTACACAAGAACTACACATGAATCATGGGTAATTTACAGGACAGTTTCTTCTCTTAATGTGTTTGTAACCTCAGCTGTTGATTTTAGCAAGACGTATTAATCCGGGCATATAAATTGCAATCATATTATATTGACAAGACTGGTACCAAATGTTTTTCTGTCAACCTATTAGGAGTGAAATATACTTATTTAGAGACGTCTTTAGAAGATGAGAAAAAATTGAGGGCCCCATTCTTAGTGATAAAGAAATAAAACAGATCAGTCCATTACTACTTTATTTCTTTTTTCCAACAAAATTTCCTCCTCCCGTAAACATCGACGGGTTCATAAAATTTGAAGACACAAGTTGTTTATTAATTGCATTTGGATCGAAACTTCCCATTGAACTACCGCCCGTGCCACTGCCACCTCCAGCACTACCTCCACTTCCGCTGCTCATTTGACTGGATCCGCCACTGCCACTACTGCCGACTCCACCCGATGGTGCCATCATTTGACTTGATCCACCACTGGAACTACTGCTACTGCTCCCACCTGATGGCGACATCATTTGATTCGATCCTCCACTGGAACTGCCACTACCAGATGGTGACATCATTTGACTCGATCCTCCACTGGAACTGCCACTACCTGATGGTGACATCATTTGACTCGATCCACCACTTGAGCTGCCACTACCGCCCGATGGTGACATCATTTGAGCAGCACCTCCAGAACTTCCCCCACTACCTCCACTCATAAACATGGAAGGATCTATCTTGTTTTGGTCTGGACTGTTTACGGTGTTAGGGTCAAACCCACCGCCTGCGCTGCCTCCAGAGCCACCCGAGGTGCCTCCAGATCCTGAACCACTTGATGGTGACATCATTTGACTCGATCCTCCACTGGAACTGCCACTACCTGATGGTGACATCATTTGACTCGATCCACCACTTGAGCTGCCACTACCACCCGATGGTGACATCATTTGAGCAGCACCTCCAGAACTTCCCCCACTACCTCCACTCATAAACTTGGAAGGATCTATCTTGTTTTGGTCTGGACTGTTTACGGTGTTAGGGTCAAACCCACCACCCGCGCTGCCTCCAGAGCCACCCAAGGTGCCTCCAGATCCTGAACCACCTGATGGTGACATCATTTGACTCGATCCTCCACTTGAGCTGCCACTACCACCCGATGGTGACATCATTTGAGCAGCACCTCCAGAACCACCGCCCATGGATGGCATAGATCCTCCTCCAGAGCTACCACCTGACATCGGTGACACTGGTTGCTGCATAAATGAGCTGCTCTGACTATTCATATTTTGTAAATTTTGCTGCAACATTTGGTTGTTTAAACTTGAGGGATCAAAAGTTCCGGAACCACCACTTCCCGCGCCGCTTTGGGCTCCACCCGCTCCACCCTGGCCGCCAGTAGCTGAGGGCATTCCACTCTGACTACTTGGTGAACTTCCTGACTGTTGAGCCATCTGATTGGCGGCGTTTGGATCGAAACTACCGGCTCCGCCTCCTGATCCACCGGATGTTCCACTTTGAGGCTGCATTCCCTGACTTTGACTGTTCATATATTGCTGATTCTGGGAAGCTTGTTGCTGATATAGTTTGTTTGGATCAAATGTTCCCGTATTTCCTCCGCCTCCGGCGTTTTGAGCTCCTGGTGGTGCCTGGGCTCCACCCCCGCTCGTCATGTAGGACTGGGCTGCTTGTGACTGTTGTTGGAAAAGTGCATTAGGATCGAATGCCCTCCGTTGTATGACATCTGTAAAGATATAAAAAAATTTCATTCCAGAAAATATTATGCAGAATTATTTTTTCTCAGCGCATTTCTTTCCGCTATTGAACATTACTTCGACAAATATTTCGTTCATTCTGGGGCGTTAGTTTTTATTTTTGGCATTTACTTTACTGATGCTGTTGCAGTTTATGTATGTTATTAACTCTTTATCCAGAAAGTCTATAGTCTTGCTTGCGGAATGTGATAAAAGGTTAGTAAGCATGAGCTCCTCGAAAGGGTTTGATTCTGTACTGGCTATAAAGAATTTCTTGAGATATATGCATGAGATGTCAGTTTGTACCCTTCCTTTCATGCCTTGGAATTGTTGAGTGTAAAATCTATTTGAAATATTTTTTATATCAGAAAACATCACAGTGTATTTCGTAAAATCAAACATTCTTATTTATTTCAATAACGTGTTCACAATATAAAGGCCATTCAAAGCTATAAACTATACACTTTTACCTGGGATGTCATGAATAGACGCATACACTGTCTGGGTTATATGTCTATGTTTGACTAAAATAATTAATTACTATTAATTTGAACTTCATTATCTCCATCCATTATTGGTCAAGCAAAAAAGTTATGATTTTTGAACATGCACTCTGAAAATTTTACTTCAGGTAAATAATTAAATAGGGTTTGATCAACTTCCATCAATTGACATTTGTTTATAGTATTATGCTCATAAGCCCATCATGACAAGAACCTGAATAACCGCCTTTACCTTGGAATTATTATCAATGTTGTTATCATATTTTGACTTTGTTACATATTTCTAAATACGATGTCCAGTCCAGATCAATTTGTATATGGACAAGTTATTCTATTCACTGCAGAGGTGTACATAAATCTAAAGTACGAAATTACCATTTTGTTGACACCAAGATGAAAGTGTTCACAAGCAATTACAGATCAACTAGGAAAACGCGAATTTCATATGTGGTCCTTGAGTCTAAACTCTATTTTGATATGCCAGTAAGTTCAGGAGAAGAATAACAATATTGTCACGATGGATACCATGGCGGCCATGTTGAAGGTCATATCTTCACCATTTTAATATATGACCAACTTCGCTCAAGCCCTTCAGAGATATTACAGTGGCAATAATTACTATCCCTACAGAAGGTTAGAAATAACACGATTTTCAACGTAAGCGCCCAGGTGGCTTTGATAGAGGTCAACTCTGCGCGATTCTCATACAGTAATAATTACACACCACAGGAAACGCTTCCTTTAAATCTTCGTTCACATATCTATTTAAGAGAAAAAATATTAAAAATTTCATAAATGACCGCTGTGATGGTCACATTGGATGGTTAGAATGACATTACGTTTGTTTAGAACTAAGTACATCCAGTAAAAAAAGTGAAAATTTCATGTCGATGAGTCGATCACTTCAGAAGGGGCAGCAGCAATTGTCTGCAAATTTTATATGGTATATTAAATGCAAATTTTATATGGTATATTAAATGCAAATTTAAACAGGCATTTGCTACAGTTTTCAGTTTTGAACAACAAATTGGATTATTTTTATTTATATCGCGTACTAGGATGAACAGGAAATATCGAAAATGAACAAGTTTGGAAAATGGGGTTTCGTTCTTTTTTGTGTTAGTTCTCGCTAATATTCGTCATTTATTTACATTCTAACAAATAAACCGAAGTTAGATGTCGAAAGACAGACGTATACCTGAATGACTTGTCCATTTGACTCTCCAGTGGAAATCTCATTAGGGTCAGGCGATCTCATGAACTATGTACTGCAGAGCATGCGTTTTGAGTGCTAGTATGACAGGATTATGGCGCCAACTTGAACACTACACAGTGCTTATACAAAGTTGTTCCTGTTTATCGCTTTGACCTGGTCACTTTTTGTGGAGACCATGTTATAAATAGCGAAGACCTAACAATTTTGTGGAGCTCATGTTAATGATAAGCGCGACATAACAGTTTTTTTTGCGACAAGGGTTACATCTTCATGTCGATGTTTTGGTTCAAATATTTACAGCAATGCTTTCTTCTTAGGTTCAAACTGCAGTCATTGACCTTCTTGTATCTTTGCAATTTCTTAGATTCTTTTTTCCTTTTCAATACTAAAAGAATTTGTCATACACAGTCGTTTTATTTTGATCATGATATTTTTAGTTGCTTTAACCATCTCATTTTAATTTATAATCGACATCAAATGTAAATATATGTTGAAGAAAATGCACTTACTTTTGGTGTGTAGAGAAAATGCATTTGAATACGCCAGAAAAAACGATAGAAAAAGTAGCCCGGCTCCCATCTCTTAGTAAGTATGGTTGCTTCTCTCCAAACTTGGGACAAGGAAGTGTAGTTATTGTATATACAGGCGATGATCCTCTTAATTCTGAGGTCAGCCTTTATCTTTGGTTTGCCCAGGTCAGTGTTGGGTATCAGTCACGGTGCCCACTATCTGTAGCAGACGGCATCTCTTATGGTTCTCTTGCAGGTGATAACTCTTCCCAGTTGTGATAGGAGAGTACTGATCACCTCTTGATTTCTTCAATCCTCGGCAGATGTGAATTTTAAATAAAATACACTTTGAAGAGTTTTCTTAAATTTTGATTAAAATTAAAAGAACAAGAAAGGCTTGAACAGAAATAATTAGATAATCAAATGTTTAATATCATTTTAAGTAAACACAGGAATTATTTTTTTACATTCCTATATGTGTATGATTGTATTTTCCAATGTGGAACACCGGTGTAGGATATATCTACCCCAACTCACAGGTTACATTGACCCTGACTCGTGGACTATTTAGACCGTATACTCGTAACATGGTGTTGAGAAAAAAGAAAACGCTTCTCGATTTCCATCATTTGAACATTCTTTCACAATAATGAAGACAAAAATTCAACGCAGCGCGTTTATGTGCTAAAGCGATTAGCATTTGAAGTTTAGTGTCTCAGGAACATACTGCTTCGCACTGACCGACCTAAATACATGTACAGGTTTTTTTCGTGCAATTATGAATAGCAAAACTAATTGTTGTAATTGTTAATTTGTAATATGCTTATTTTCATTGTTATGTACCAAGGGTACCTCAATTCCATATTAAAATTGCATGGAGAACAAAATTATCATTTTTTTTGTCTGTCTCGATTAGATTTTTTGATAAGTATGGACTTGATTATTTTTTACCTGCTCACATGCTTCCTTGTGCAAACTACATGCAGTTCACATTTCATACGCTGGGTATTGCCATTACCATCGTAGTTTAATCCCATGTTCTTGGAAAGCTAAACTGTGTTAGAACTTCATTTAAAGAATAAACTGAATTATTTAGTAAAATCCAAATTTTTTCCTTTTATCATAAGATAAGTCAATTTTCAATGGACGTTTTACTGTTAAAAAGCTGTCAGTATCCAGAATACGTCAGTTTTAATTCGACCTTCACTTTGAGTTCAATAATGTAAGCAAAAGAACCATTCAATATACTTCTGTGTAGAATAGTAAAATTACATCCCTACCCCCCATCAATAGTTTGCATCAGACACTCTGCATACATTTTCCTATCTTACATCGATGCGTATGAATGATTATATTATTTTTACATTTTTGTATGTGTATGATTATGTTTCAAGTTGGGAACACCTGTGCAAGACAACTCTATCTGACCTACCATACGACCTTTATTCTGATTCGTTAACTATATTGACCGTCTTCTCCAGGCATCGTAGTAAAAGTAGCCAACAGTTCTATCATGACCTGAACATTCTCTAACAATAATCAGATAACCATTAAGGGCAACACATTAACGTTGTAAGGAGTCGTGACTTCAGATAAGTGTCCCTTAAACAGGTCTTTTTCAGACTGATTGACCTAGTTATATGTACTGTATCTTTATTCGAATTTCGAGTTATATAGTCGTTATTAAAATTGTTGAATTTTTAAATTATATTCTTCTTAATATTTCTGATGGGTCAATTATATCCCAAAGCTGAATAGAGGACTATTTCATGTTTGTTTTTTTCTGTTTTGATTAATCTGATGGACAACTATCTGTACGCAGTGTATTGACATTACTATAACAATTTCAATGTCTGTTATTTGAAAGCTAAAATGTGTTTTAACGTCCTTTAAATTACGCTATCCTAATATTTATGTTTTTCCTAAAATAAAGAAACTTTTCATTATGTGTTTTCCTGTTGGAAAGTTATGTGAGCATTCCATTTCGATTTCAACCTCTCATCTGTCATACAGAAATGCTAGAAACAGAAGTCTTTATTATGCATCATTATAAAATATAAAACTTTCATCCTCGGCATCAGAAGTTTGCGTCAGAAACTCGGCAAAGCTAAGTCAATGACGCAATATTCTAATGTCTAGGTGTAATTTTTCCATCCTACATTGATGCACATGTAGGATTCTATCAATATTGCCAGTCTTAATTTATAGCTTCCAGTATTTCATGTTTAATCATTCATCTATAATGCGGCGTGCTTTGTCCTACGGTTTGTTGTTTCATTATTTGAAAGAATAAAGGAGCAATATATATATATATATATATATATATATATATATATATATATATATATATATATATATATATATATATATATATATATATATATATATATATATATATATATATATATATGTCTGTGTGTGTGTTATGAATATCTTAATATCTTTAGTAAAAACGATTGCTTTTAACATTCCCTTACTAATATCTTAAATGTGTAATGTACGTGGTATTCCTCCAGAAGAATAAACAACCTCCCTAAAATAGACATCAATTACTTAGTTACACCTATAGGATTTACTTTAACATTGTCGCATTAATAACCTAGTTACATCTTTAGGATTTACTTTAACATTGTCACACTAATAACTTAGATACATCTATAAGATTTACTTAAACATTGTTATACTAAGAACTTTGTTACATCTATAGGATTTACTTTAACATTGTCACACTTATAACGCAGTTACATCTTTAGGGTTTGCTTTAACATTGTTACACTAATAACTTAGTTACATCTTTAGACTGATTAACGTTAGCATTACCGCACAAATAAGTAAGTTACAAATAAAGGTTGCCTTATTTTAACATTGCCACATCTGTTCGTTTTTTATCTATCATTCTTAGAAAATGTTGTATATCAGGGTCTCAGAAGTTACAAAAATGGATTGTGAGACTTTCTGTGTTGATACACATTAACATATTTATCGATTTAATTCTCAAGCACATAATGTATTGATGCTAGAATACAAATAACTCATGCTGGAATATGTACAAATGCTACTACCATTATTATTATTATTATTATTATTATTATTATTATTATTATTATTATTATTATTATTATTATTATTATTATTATTATTATTATTATTATTATTATATCATTTTCCTGAAACACAATTTATTTCAGTGTATAATCATCATGTGAAGATATGGCAGAGGACACCCGGTTTTAGACAACCTTAGAGAAAGTTCCATCTATCATTATTATTATCGAGCTAGACGTCACAGAATGGACCATAAAGATATCTTCCTGAATCAGAAATGCACAATCATTTATATATCAGGATCATAGATTGCTTTTTTATTTCAGGACTGATAAATGCTCAAAGTTCACTTTAGAAAATATTATTTATAATATACCATTATAGACAAGGTTATTTTTCTTTTCGAATTTAACAGTTCGGTTAACATTCTTAGAAAGAACATTTACCTTTCTCTTTATAATGTACGATTATTCTTATACAAAGTGCAGGCATAGGAGAGAGAGAGAGAGAGAGAGAGAGAGAGAGAGAGAGAGAGAGAGAGAGAGAGAGAGAGAGAGAGAGAGAGAGAGAGAGAGAGAGAGAGAGAGAGAGAGAGAGATGCAATAAACTGACGAAACGAACAGTGCAATAATAGTAACTAACTAGACTGAGTGCTTTCAACTCTTTATGAGTTTTTTTTTCGAAGGCATATACAAAGCATAGACTGTTTTTTTTTAGTATCCTTTAAGTACTACTATAAGAATAAAATATCTGGCATAGAATCAAATATCCGGGATATAATCTGCGTTCAATAAATGTACACAAAGTAATAGATGTTGCTATGGCTCATATATTTCTAGGGAAATAGAAATATCTTTCAGTATTTGCAACAACTTATTTTTATGTTTTTTTTTGTTTATTTTGTCTATGTTTTGTATATGCCTTTGAAAAAGACTCATTAGGTGTCTAAAGCGCTCAGGCTAGTTAGTTACTAGTTTTGCAATGTTCGTCGTCCGTTTATTGCATCTATCTCAATCAATCCTTGATACACGTCGTCTCTTGCTGGATCCCGTGCACTTGAAATGGTTGTTTTTCGCCATATGATTTGTATTCTCTCTCTCTCTCTCTCTCTCTCTCTCTCTCTCTCTCTCTCTCTCTCTCTCTCTCTCTCTCTCTCTCTCTCTCTCTCTCTCTATATATATATATATATATATATATATATATATATGCATATATACATATATATACATATCTATCTGTCTCTCTCTCTCTCTCTCTCTCTCTCTCTCTCTCTCTATATATATATATATATATATATATATATATATATATATATATATATATATATATACATACACACACACACAATTAACTACAGTTATGTGAACCGCATAGGCATGCGGCACATAAAGCAGATCTTTCGAATAATATAAGGAAAAATTTTGAAGCTAACTAAAATGTGCTTATGTGCTTTTTACCAAATTCTAAAGCATTAAAAAGATAAACTAAATTATGAAGAACTGAATTTTCATGTAACTCTTTTTTGTCTTCATTTCCAGATTTATTTTCGACACAAACTATTACAAGACTGTTAGTCTAAATACATCATCTGTAAAAAAAAAAGAAACATGACAATGTCCATTATTACTGTTGCCATTACAAGTAGTCAATAGCTTTTGAAGACTTTAAATGTATCAATTTATGCCATTCATTTAACAAAATATTGATATAAAACTATAAACAAGCCATTTCACTATTAGGTTTAAAACATATACATCTTGTCTCAATAAAAATAATACATAATCCGGTGTGATGGTATGAAAAATTATGTTCAAATTTTAATGGGGCGAAAAAAGTAGATTATCTGGTATAAAGGAGAAAACAACGCTTCACATGCAACACGTTAAGACTTAGACCTAAAGATTTTTACTCAGATAATCACGTTTACTATGACTGAAAATGTCGTAATGAATAATGTAAGAATATAAAGCGGATAGCTGTTATAACGTTGAAAAATCGTTTGCATTATTGGAATGTTCACCAATGTCTCATTCAATCTATATCTCTACAATTTTCAAAATGAGTTTTACTTTCCTGTTAAAACACTTGGATTGAAAAAGCTAAAACTGGTTTGTCCTCCACCAGAGGGATTCATAAAGAAACTCGGAGGATGGAACAAGTTTCCGGACAATCCAGAAGTTGAACCACTTCCGGTCAATGAGGTTCCCGAAGCAGCTCCTCCTGAACCGATTCCACCTCCACCTCCCTGTCCCAACTGTTGTTGACCGAGCATGAATTTTGACGGATCTAAGAACGATGGCATGAATGGCTGTGAGCCACCAACTGCAGGCGATTGGAAAGGCGGACCATGTGATCCGTCAGATGAAGAGCTGTTTGATCCACCGTCGCTTAAACTGGATCCTACAGAGGCACTACTACCACCAGCTCCAGACTGGGCTCTTCCAAAACTTGGATCAATGAAAGAGTCGGGTTTCACGAATGAGTTCGTCTGCTTCTGTGCTTCAGTAGACGAGGAGGAACTATTTCCGTTCTGGGGTCCACTCGCTGAACTAAACACTGAGGGAGATCCGTTTCCATCTGGTGATCCAGATGCAGAAGCTGTGACTGGACTACGTGTAGATGCAATTGTAGTATTTCCTTCCAGTGACTGCCTTTTAAACCTTTGCTGATCTAATAAAAATATCCACATGTGTAAGATTAAATCAATAATTGAAATTAAATTTGATCTAAACTCACGTCGTAGTAATATTATTTTAAAAACGAAATCTTTTTCATCAAGTTATTTTGCGAAATATATGTTGTTTAAATTCTAACAAAACGCCGTAAAATTCAGGTCATGTTTAAAGAAAGCAAAAATCATGTTATCACCTGACAAGGGAAACAAATACTAATTTTTATTCATATATTGCGGAACTCAGAAGCGAAATGCTTCAGATTTAGGGAAAGTTGCCATCAACCCATAAATTATTGCAAAAATTATTTTTAAAAATAAAGGTAATTTAATTTAAATATTATAACGACGTGGTCAGGATGAAATAAATGAATAATTTTATTCTTTACAAAAAGGAAATAAACGATAGCTCATTATAAAAATTATTATGGTCAATATCCGTACACCTACCAAGACTGTCTCGTATAAGCCCGGATTGTCCCAGGCAAACATTCCATAGAAACAGCAAGAGAGTTAAAATTACTGCCATATCGGCACAGTATTATAATCGTTCTATTTCAAATTGTCTTTCAAAGTTTGTAATATGACCCAAAATGTGTCAAATGCAAGGTCAACATGAATAGACATTAAGTTCATGACTTGGGTCATCATGCTATGTCAGATGGCTGGTGAAAAGATTTCTTTTTTGATAGCGTGCGGCAGGCATATTTAGATAATATACGAAGATAAATAAACATGTGTCATGTTCTACGGCATATGTCACCAAGGTGTTAGTTGAAACGTAATTTCAAAATAACGATTCCTGGGGCAAATTCAATATATACTATCTTTTCTTTGAGTTGATGGAAGGTCGTATCAGATACAATAAACACAAAACCAGAAATGTGGACATTCCACTAATTACTTTTGGGGTATATGATCCGTGCGTATTTTGTCACTTAATTTGCCTTAGTAAAGTAGATTTTACAAACATTTTGAAAGATTAAATAATTTTCTATCCCACATTACAAAAGTACATTACAACATTTAACACGACATAATGTAAGGTCCTTTACAATCTTTAATGTAAAGATTTTAAACGACTAGGAAATTTAAACTTTTACAGGAGCAAAACTGAATATTACAAGAAGCAAACCCAGACAGTTCAAAGTTCTTTCTTGGGGGTTTTGAAAGCAGTTTCAACTTACATATTTAACTTTATTCCTATCTTTTTCATACTGGATTATTTATTAAGTTGGTAAACGATTTACAAAATAATCCTTAATGTACTATGCTTGCTTTATGACACAATTATATTTCAAATCACTAAAGTAAATTGTATTGGCTCAAAAAAAACTGACGTAAACCGACACTTAATCTGGAACGAGTTTTAATAACTTGCGCGTTCTTTGTAAATATAAAAGTACACATAAAGCTATGGTGAGACAATACATTGCAAAAAATGTTAGACTTGGATTAGTAAATTATACGAAATGAGAGAGAGAGAGAGAGAGAGAGAGAGAGAGAGAGAGAGAGAGAGAGAGAGAGAGAGAGAGAGAGAGAGAGAGAGAGAGAGAGAGAGACTATAAGTGTGAGTCTGATTGCGTTCAGAAGTTTTTCAACAAAATTCTCAACATGTTTCCCCCAAATAGAGATTTGTCATTACTTTGTTGCTTAAGACAATTCAATATTTTAGTAGGAGTGGAGACATTGGAAACGACGCCAATAGCTTTTAGTTTAAAATGAAAAACAATACACTTTTGCATCCTGGGAATTGGAGGAATTTTCAGAATCTGAGAAAATCATTGATGGAGGGTGGTATATCGGTATATTAGTCGGTGGTTGCTCCCCTGTCATATCTGTGGAAAGAACATAGTTTTATCAGGTCATTTCTTACCTTACCCTGGTGTCGTAATTTCTTTTGTTCTGCCCAGTCAGGTTTGTCGCAATGTTCATTCCACTTAGTAACATTTCAAGGACGTACTGGATGGAAATTAAATTTGTTATGATCTTTTATATTAAGAACGTTTAAGTCAAGTTTGAATTTCACTATGTTCCAGCAACACTAGATTTTTAACTTTGACTTAATTTTGTTTCAGCTCAAGAACTTTTGAGTGGTGCTATGGATTGAAATCATATTCGCTGCGGGGCTTTACGTTAAGATCTAAGTTAAATTTTTAGCGCTTTCCGGAGGAAAAAGAATATGACTTTATGGCCCCATCTTTATTCTTAATTTTTGTACTTGCTCAGTATCCTACTTTTATGGACTTCGTGCATTCATACAGCTTAGTTTTGTAAAATTTGATTTTCTCCTTTATCTGACAAACGTTTACAGGGCCATGACCCTCTATTTAACTTAGTACTTTGTCCTTCAATTTCCATCAATAATGTATGGAGGAAATCATTAATGGAAAATTAATATGCCTATTTATAGTAACATCACCCTGGCCAGATTTGATTTTTTATGGGTTTTTTTTAAATCAAATCTTTGGCGAAGAACTTTGCCCCTTAATTGCATACTATTGGCAGGTGGATCAGTGGAATATGGATACCTTGCAAAGTTTACTTGTTTTTTTTTTATTGAATACTGAATCTCAGTTTGAAATTATTTCTCACATGTTTGAAAATGTTTGTTAACACTCGTAAGCAAACAACAGGGCGATTATACTTTACCTGTACATCAGGTAAAATATATATCTGAAGACAACGTAGCATGATGGTTCGAGTGTTTGCACTAGTGTTCCGACAAATGGTTGCACTAAGCAAAATGTAAATGAGTATTACTCTGATACACTAAACGACAAAACAAATTAATTACGAATTCACTTTGGAAGAGAATTTTTTTAAGCAAGAATTTACAATGCACGTGCAATTCTGATTTTTGAAACTGATTGAGTCACGCACCCGTACGCAAATAACATGGTGGAATTAGTCTTATAATGTAAGACATATATGATAGCTATGGAAATAAAATTTGGTAACAGACTATCACAATGAAGATTACAGTGACAGGTGCGCTGGTAAATTGTACTACGAAACTCACGCTACAGAAGATATTTAATGCATGAACATTTGATCCGTCACCGTCCTTCTTTGTGATCAGACATGATGTTTAAGTTGTATATTTCCATCATTGTGCTACTTGGTAAGTTCAGTTTGTATTCACATCAATGATTTATAGCTGGAATGTTTTATTTTGTTTCTAATGTGACCATATTGTGCCATTTTCTCAATGTTAATACGACAATAAAAATTATATTAGAGGTGAGGGAACAGGCTTCTTTCAACAGATGTTTTATGTCTGATAAATTCTTAATAAATGCAATGCAACATTAAAGACGAAACTTTAATGCTGATTAGCGATACTACATGGGATGTTGCCACTAATTCAAAATGATTCATATTTTGAAGCTAATCTCCCATTATAGAAACCTTTATATACTAGAATATTTGCTCTATTGATCACTTATACTTTCAGATTTATAAAATGGTTTGTAGGAAGGTTTGACTGTTTCACTGGTCTCTAGGTAAGAGAATCATAAATCGCTTTGCGAAATGTTATCAGGCATCATCTATGATTTCAATTTGGTAAATGCCGAACAGCAGTTTTACTTCCCATAATCTCAAAATGACGGTTTTCCACACGAGACAAGACTTAATTCGCATTCATGTGCGCTTGTGGTGACTTAGTTTGAATTTTTTTCTCAGTTTGAAAATGCATTGAAAATGTCTGTGGGTGTAGAAAAGATATTCCGTTCACAGAAACTTTGCAAACATCAGTCATGATTAAAACTGTTAAATACGCACGTCTGAACCGAAAATGGAAAACTTACAGGTAGTTTTTAAAATCCTTGTGCATTAAATATAATATATGCAACAATATGCGATACAAACAAATGCTATAACATTTCAGTTGCAATTTTCCGATAACGTTTGTGTCAAATGTAGCAATATGTGTAGGACATACCGTTGCATATAAATAATATTTAAATTCAGAACATTACAAAAATATGCTAAGCGGCAATCATGCTAACGATATTATACACTAATCAACGAATGTAAATATTCTTTAAACTCGATGGGCACTAAAAAAAAGTACATTGCGTTGACAGTTTTGTTCATTGTTTTCTTTTATTCTTCATGAACAACGTGATTGTAACGATTACCTTTTTTCTCAGGAATGACATTCATTTAAGCAATTAAGAATAACATCGTACCTGTAAATAGGTGTAGATTCGTAGTACTAACTATTTATAACATCAATTTGAGTTCAATAACTAAAAGTATAAGACAAATAACATAATATGAGATTTCAGTTTTAATGCATATAAGGTGGTCAAGTCATGCAATACGCCTCCGGCTCAGGAAATCACAAGAAACCCTACCCCTTACAATCTTAAGCCTCCTCACCCAAAACGTGAACCCAAACTCAATGCTGCAAACAGCAAAAACTAGCATCATTGTATATTGGTGCCATTTGATTATGTTTTTGACAATAAAAAGTGAAAACAAAACTTTAAGTCATTCTATTTTTATGCATTATGTGCAAGATTTCAAAAGGATGAAAGTTTTGAATTGCAATTAAACTTTTAGCTTAATTTAATATAGGGAAAAATGCCTACATTTTGTCCATGTAACAAATTTATTGCTATCATGACGCTGAATCGTAATGTCACATCCGGTTTTCTTAATGCAGGTCAGAGCAATGCCGTTTCTACAGAACATCATATAAGTCCGAGACACGGGCTTTTCGCCAACTTGTTTAATCCTGGGCCAAGACACGGATTTGGGCCCAACCCGTTTCATAATCTTAATGTGGAAAGCCAGAGCTCCAGAGAAAGACCAATTGTCATTTATGCAGAGGTGGTAAACATCGATCAGTCATGGACAAACGAAGAAAAAGCATCCCTACCTCCAACGCCCGCTGTTAATGTACTACCTCTCACAAGTGATATAGGATTTCTGGGAAACATCGGACTGCACCATCCAGAGCTTGGTGGGAGTTTTCATAATCCCTTCGTTCTGAACGTTCCTGACCAAGAATACCCTTATCCACTTTATGGGAATTTTCCTGAAGCGGATCGGACTGAACTTGTCGACTCGGCTTTTTCGATGGAAGTGACGGACCCATTCGAATTGCAGCCTATGCTCATCGAACCATATCAATCTTCTTTCAACAAGCCATCACATTTCAGTCAACTAAACAATGAAAACGCTGAGTTGAGACCCATTCAGAACAATTATCTGAGTTTGCCATCGAACTCCCCATCGTCTACCGAGCCGGCTAGCAGTGTGGAGAGTCAAAATCAAGAAAAAGAACATGCAATTGATGTCAATACCTTGCTACAAGAGTTCTTCCTTCTTAAAGGTCTTGTCGACAAAGAAAATCACAAACTTTCACCCTTAAACGGGTATAATATTCCACCCCATCAACTTACCCTAAATTCGGGACCAACCATCACTCAGCAGCCTGGACAGATGCAAAAAAATGAATTAATGGAAGAATCCCAAATGACGAAATATATGACAGAAAAACTGACTACTATTGCACCCAGCACAGTCAAAGTACCATCTACTCTCCCTTTTAAGATCCCCACTCCAATATCTACGACAAAGAAGCCAGAGTATAAATTTCCAAAGCCGATGTCAGACTTGCAAAAATCAAATGAAAAGAAACCATGAAGCCAGGTTGCAAATATTAAGGCAGAACGATAATAATGATTGTCACTAGCATTATTTCAAAGGAGTAAAGGCTGACAACGTAACTATCTCGTACTTTTGGTGGAAAAAGCGAAAATCTATCTATCTATCTATCTATCTATCTATCTATCTATCTATCTATCTATCTATCTATCTATCTATCTATCTATCTATCTATCTATCCATCCATCCATCCATCCATCCATCCATCCATCCATCCATCCATCCATCCATCCATCCATCCATCCATCCATCCATCCATCCATCCATCCATCCATCCATCCATCCATCTCTATCTATCTATCTATCTATCTATCTATCTATCTATCTATCTATCTATCTATCTATCTATCTATCTATCTATCTATCTATCTATCTATCTATCTATCTATCTATCTATCTATCTATCTATCTATCTATGGTTAAAGAGAGATACAACAAAACACAATAGCCACAACAACCAATAACAAGTGGAAAATCTATACTCAGGTGATACTCTTTTCTTGTTAATTTGCAGTTCAGGGATATATTTTACTCACACTATGACGAACTTTCCGCTTAACACTGTTTAACAAAAAGTCTCTTGCATGACTCCGTTATTAGTTATAAGACGTGTACAAACACTGCAGTTTGTATATAGAACGGCATGGTCAAATTATATGTAGATTTCGATGACTGACGCATTATAAATCTATTGCAAGCAATCAGTATCTTTGACATCAGAAATATATAAACAATAGTGACCTCCACAAACTACTCATATTTTCTACATTATGTCCACCTTGAGGCGAAAACATCCGACCATCCGTTATATTTTTTCTGAATAACAAAGTCACGTAATTTCAGTCACTTCAACATGTACTTAATAACATTTATAATTAATAATAAAACTAAGATATCAAATTTGTTGTAAATTTGTTTACACACATAGGAAAGAAAATTCCTAAAATGCTAACGTCTTAAAAAAATTATTATTATAGATAACGTTTTCATAAAAAAACCCCACAATTTTGGAGATGTTCATTTTGTTACTACATTGCAATTTCACAGTTTTATCTATCAAAGAAATACTTTTATTTATATGTCAAAGTTTAAAGTGATTGTCCTGGCCAAGTCATTCCAAAGACATAAATTGGTACTAACAGCTGCCTCGCTATGCGCTCTGCATTAAGAGGTTAGTGTTCAGACTGGTTGGCCAGGTGTCAGGATAATGTAACTGGGTGGGACATCATGATTTATGTCTGCATCATGATGCCCCAGTGTTAGACATCACTATAAACTGTCACACTGCAGACATCGTAGCAATACGACTGGAAAATTGTTAAAGCTAAATTAAAAATCCACATCACACTCACACACACATACAGTGAATGTTAAGTAAATGAATATCATAGGTTTAAGTTAGTATAGTAATTTTCTTTACTTTCAGATTTGATAACCTGAATTTCATATTTTACAACGATTAAAAATGAAGAGCACGTCAACAAAAAGGAAAGTTGAAGCAGGTTTAAGAAACTTCGGTTGAATGGATAGCATTCAGTATTACATAAGAGAATGATGTGCCTCTAACATCATCAAATATTTTTTTCCAATTTCCGATCCTTACTTACAACTACCCTCAATCCATAGTACGCACCCACCCACCCATCAATATATCGTAAATATTTGAGACGATTATTCACATCTCGCCGTTTTTCAACTGGTCTTGAATTGGACAGGCTTAGGGGGCATTACTTAAAGCTCCAAACCTGGCAGGGTTTTTTTGGTATCTGGATGTGCATATACATACATACATACATATATATATATATATATATATATATATATATATATATATATATATATATATATATATATATATATATATATATATATATATATAAAGTAATTGTGCAAGCAGAAAAATATGACAAAGCCCTGTTTTCAAACAAAGAAATTTATTTACAATAAAGTAAAAAAAAGAAAATTCTAAAACATAATAAGAAATCCTTGCCGTCCTTCATTCACCTTTCTAATAAATCCTTGCCGTACTTTATTCACCTGTTTAATCTGAAATCTTTGTTGAATAAAAAGTATTTCTCGTTATTTTGGGATATGGTATTCTTACAACTTGAAAATGTTTGCAAGCATTTTGATTAACAGATGATTTTCATCAGTCTGGCAGTATGTTTGACGAAAATTCTGTGAAAAAAAATCGATTACCTTGACATTAAACGGAAAAATGATGCAATGAAGAAGTTCTTAGATGGAAAGACAAAGTTCTCAGCATTACCTCATACAAGCTTCCAATACGGACAAAATTGAGTTGAAAATTAAACAGCATCCTGTTTAATATAAATCGGGCTCATTAATGTGGAAGGATGTCTTCCAATTATTATCCATTTAAAGATATATCAACGAATTAAATTAAATTATATCGCAATACACTATCCTGTATGACAATATATCGCAATCTATACATGTCTGCGATACCCACCGTTAGGATAAACATGTTGCTGTTGATAAGAAGTGAAATCACTTATGAATACCATCTAAGAAAGGTGATGAATTGATTTTGTTGCATAAGTAAAAATGTAAAATTGCATTTTTAATTTATATTTATATGCTTTTCCTGTACTTTACTAGTTCTTCATTATGAGACAGATTTCTTTGCCTGCTATCGAGAAATGTTTATTGCAGGGAGTACAGAAAGAAGTCACAAAGATTAATTTGGATAACAGGAACACATTACACAAATTTTGCAGAATTATCATTTAGGAAAATTGCTTGTGTTTGCACTCTGAGCATCACATGGTATCAAAAATGACCTTCGGACATGAAAACTGCAGGTATAAATTTGGGGTTGGGGTGCATAAACTTCTTTTGCCATGGAGTGTTATTGACTTTAATGGTTAAGTGCATAAAATACTTATGCTTTGTTTTAATATAGGTATCTAAAATATGGACCTTTTTAACCTCACTTGTGTATTTGAGTTTTTATGATATTTTTGTACTAGGTCACTGATTGCGGCATTAAATTTGTACAAAAAACTGGCCCTTGCCCCATTAAGATTTATTGCAAAATGAGCTGCTTCCATTGCTGTCTATCGTCTACTGTATCAATGTTAACTGCAGCCAAATCTACAGAATGTACTGTAACAACATGGATGATTTTATTATGGATGTTTGTATTTTGTATGAGTGTGAGTGTGAAAGCCATGCATATGATAAATTCGAGGTGATAAAAACTTCATGCATTACTATACAAGAGCTTGTATTTGTAACTTTCTGATGTTTTCATGGATAATAACATAAAAATTATATCTATAGATGTTAGAGACCTGCAAAGTTCAGTATTTAAACGAAGGGGCATTTTCTACTGGGTAAAACAAAAAGAATGTATCGATAGTATGTTTGAAAGAAACACATAGTATAAAGAACAATGAAATATATTCGGCGGTTGAATGGGAATACAAATGTATATTTAGCCACTGCTCTAGTAATAGTGCTGGGGTTGAAATATATTTTAGCAATACTTTCGAAATCGAAACTCATAGAGAAAGATGAGACAGTCGAAAGAGATGTATTATGTCACAATTAATGGCAGCACAATAACCCTCGCGAATGTGTATGGTTACAATGATGATAATTCTAGCTTTTATAGAAAGTTAAAGGAGACCAGAAATAAAAAACAAAATATTTTATGCATGTAATTCTCTTCAAATTTTAATTAGAATGTAATGTTTATAAATTACATATCGCAGGCGGGTAATGACGCTATTGCGAGGAAGATAGCACAATTTTGTAAATTGCTGAGTTTGTCTGTGATTTTATGAGACGATAGATCACGTGGTCCCGTGACGCAATACTAGCCAGTCCTGAAACAGAAACAAGGCGAGCGATACAGGGGAAACTAGATTTAGGTTGCACATTAAAAAGTTGAATCTGTTTCCGAGAGCTGCTGATAACTTATATCAGTAGAACTGTGTGTTAAGAATTTAAAGAAAAGCAAAATAGATTTAACATGAAATTCTTATACATTGTATGCTGTTCAAAAATGCGATAAGCATTGAGTGATGGTGCTCAATGTGAAAATTAAACATTTATCACAATGAAATAAATTCATTTAAGAAGGATGAGATTCAATAGTATTATATTGAAATGTCATATTCATTACCTTCCACCAACAAACCACCTAAGGACTAATATTTTGAAAACATACATCCAACATGGAAACACTGAGATATAATATTGAATTCTGGGCCGACTTTTGTGTGAAACACTATCCATTACCTGAGAGGTGTAAAAAGGCATTGAGAACGGTTTTCATTGGTCGTAAGCATTACTTTTTCAACAAAATCAAAAACACAAATAAATCTGCAAAGCAGAAATGATAAGTAAGTAATGAAATGTGATGTGATGTGATTATGATTTTTAACGTAGCTGTAACAATGTTTCAATCATATCGCTACGATGTCTGCAGTGAGGTCGTTTATAGTGATAGCACTGGGGCATCATTCCGCAGACATGTAGCATAATGTCCCACCCATTCACATTATTATGAAACCAGGCCGACCAGTCCTAACACTAACCTCTTAATACTGAGCGTCAAGCGAGGCAGCTGTTAGTACCATTTTTTTTAGTCTTTAGTAAGACTCGACCGAAGATCGAACCCAGGATCTCCCGCATACGAGGCGAACGCTCTAACCACTAGGCCACTTGAGCGGTTAAATTAAGGAAATAAGGTGGGACATAAAATGTGGGAAAAACAGTTGAAACGTGGACGGCAACGTGTGACTGCAGATGTGAACTGTAAAATCGAAGTCCTGTTTGTGTTCTTTTATGTAGATTATATTGTTAAATCGAAGTCCTGTGTGTATTCTTTTTTTGTAGATTATATTGTTAAATCGAAGTCCTGTGTGTGTTCTTTTTTTGTAGATTATATTGTTAAATCGAAGTCATGTGTGTGTGTTCTTTTTTGTAGATTATATTGTTAAATCGAAGTCCTGTGTGTATTCTTTTTTGTAGATTATATTGTTAAATCGAAGTCCTGTGTGTTCTTTTTTGTAGATTATATTGTTAAATCGAAGTCCTGTGTGTTCTGTTTTGTAGATTATATTGTTAAATCGAAGTCCTGTGTGAGCTCTTTCTTGTAGATTATATTTATCATCACTAGATTATCTGATAACCAGAAATGTTTGATTGTAAGGTGACCTTGGGGTGGTTCCCCGACCCAGTGGTCAACCTATTACGGGGATAATAAAAAATGTTTAAAAAATAAATTTTGACGGTCATGCCTTCTAGTAGTTCGTAAATGATGCTAAGTTTTGTTCAATGTGGTTATTGTTGCTAAATATACCAAAACTAGAGTTAATGGAAATTTAACAAATCATACGGAAGGAATTGTGGCATAAAGCTTTTCCGATCTACATGAAAGATGATAATCCATCACTGAAAATCCATTCTGGATTGACACATTGAATTTTGTACATTTTCCTTGATTCGATTCATTTTGGACAACATATTCGACTTCAGCATTAGAAGGTCACAATACAGATATGTATTGCTTATCACAAAACAATTTAAAAACTTAAACAAATCAAAAGGCACAGGTACTTACTTTAAATATTGCGATCTCGAAAATATGTGTTTTTTAGACAAGAGTGATCAATGTCATCGATGACTGCAAAAGATCTCATATGGTTTTAACTTCCTTTCTGTCATGTGCGCCACTGAAACCAAATTTTGACAATTCTTATGCAAAGTATTGCAGGACATCTGACTACAAGGAACTACCTGCATATAGTTGGATTATCCAATTTGTTTCTGTCTGAGCCTTTTAAACTTTAACAAAAGTCTATTTTAACATTTACTATCTGAGTGTATGGTCACTATAGAATTATGGAAGTCTTTATCTTCTTCGGTTCCTCTGAAAATATTATTTTCGGCACTAATGATAGATTTATAAATTGGTTTATAGCTAAATACAATGTTTACAGATGTATTTTTGGAACGCATTTTTTAATTTGGTAAGTAACTTTGTTTTTATTAGCACTTTAGAAATATTGAAAAAGGAATATATATTTCAATTGAAAAACAACTCAACAAGTTCCATTTAATCTATAGCTTACATTGTGATTCTCATTCTGCTCGTGGACTGATATTCATCACATAATAAAAATTTTAAAATGAAGATAAAAACATTATATTCCAAATTATCCCAGCTACCGTTGAAGAAGACTGGATTCCTACCAGATACAACTTTAAAAAGTAAACGTTAGCGTAGTAATATAAATTTCATGTACAGCTATCATTGTATTTGGCTTTAATCAAGATGCCAATAAGGTGAGAGGTCTCATGCCCAATTGGGTCTCTTTCACGTGTAGTTTTAATTTTATGGATTAGATGTTGCGTATTACAACGACACATGAAACAATCATTTAATTATATATTAAGGGGCATATTTCCGGATAAGACATTTATTATTAGGGTCAAACAAATCTACAAAGAAAACTCTGACTACTTTCTTTTATTTGTACGAGCTACTTTCGTCGACCAAAGCTCAGCTTATTTGGATCGAATGTGCCTGATGTTCCCCCGCCAGATATAAACTGATTTGGGTCGAAACTGCCACCACTTCCTCCAGAAGAAGCCGACGCGCCAGATGCAGAGGCGCCACCAGTGTCAAATCCAGACCCAGAACCAAACCCAGAGCCAGACCCGAATCCAGAACCTGATCCGAATCCAGAGTCAGAACCAGAACCTGTGCCTGTAGTTGCGGCGCCTGTACCAAATCCACCGCTACCAAAATTTTGATTTAAGGTATTGGGATCAAATGATCCTCCGGTACCAGAACCAGTGTTAAACCCAGAACCGGAGAATCCGCCAGATCCGAAGTTTTGATTTGCTTTATTAGGATCGAAATCTGGAGAAAAAAAAGAAAGGATAAAGCTATCATCATCATCATCATCATCATCATCATCATCATCATCATCATCATCATCATCATCATCAAACTACCCTTGTGTATGAGTAGTGGAGATCAAGTAAAACAAAATTTACTTTTTTGTCACCCTTATTGCTTATTGGATAAAAACAAACGAATTTTCTAAGGTTATAAAAGCTCAAGTTATAAGCATTGTTCATTTGAGATGACCAACACACAAACCTCAGGCATTCAGAAACGAGTGAGACAGGTCATGCATAAATATGTTTCTTTTCCTATTTTTAGGAAGTATATAAAAGGCGCCAATACAAGAACAATTAGTTCGTCTATCGATTAGGAGTTATCTTGATCGGACTATTTAATTGGAAAATATACATTTTTACCGAAATGTTTCTACTGTACATAAATAATTCTCATCTTATATTTTCTTAGTTTTGTTACAAATATACGTACTATTTTTACCAAATATATTTTCTACATCCTCAAATCACATATTTTACCAGAGAGAGAGAGAGAGAGAGAGAGAGAGAGAGAGAGAGAGAGAGAGAGAGAGAGAGAGAGAGAGAGAGAGAGAGAGAGAGAGAGAGAGAGAACAAAAACTGCGATGGTATGTAAATATTGAACAATATCTTCGTGCGAGTAAAGACATCTTGTTCATTTTTTTTTGGGTATAATTTAGAGCATTGGTCAAGAACTTTTTGCAGTATAATTTTAATTAATAATCAATATCCCCACCCCTGTTTAACTATCTCCATTTTGACAGATCGTGTGCAGGATCATGCCAATATAACTCTATTTTCAGAATATAATACACAGCTATGGTCGGGTTAATCCGTTTTTCGCGTTGACAGGGTAAACAAGACACACACACACAAACACACACACTCATACAGAGTGCCTCAAGACAACATTTCCCACGCACTGTAAGAGTTTCTGGTCTTTGCCCTCATTATACTCGTCATGCTACAGTTCTCCACTATACTGCTTACGCTTGTACCAAATACCACAAGTACCTGATTCAAGTTAGATTCTAAAATTTGTCACTATCAAAAAAATAATAAGTTCTAAAACATGGTTCTAATAATAGCACGCAAGACATGTAACTCGAGTCATTGCTGATGCACATATAGTCCTTAATTTCTTAGCAGTATGAGCTTCTATAGCGAATTATCTAAGTATTTGAGGTATAGTAATACTATTAATTTTAATTTTAAATGAGCTATCACATCTTGATAAGTAAGAAATAAGAGAAGTTAAAAGAAAGAAAATTACAAACGTTAAGATTTTCATTTGGTCAGACGTTGTTATGCGTGCTTCAAGACTGCATATCATACTAATGCGCTGTCACACAAAAGTAAAGACACTAACTTATATTTATCCAAGAATGTAATAACTTTCAGCACGATAAATGTCAGTAACTTAAATTTGAAGGAAGAACCGTCTCAATTTCCACTACTGTTCGTAGTAAATGATACAATGTGGTCAAACCTCCATTTCAGTGAGCTACACACGAGTGCCATAAAATTTGCTTAAAGAATCTATTAATTATAACCCCAACAAGATTTCGACCAAGCAGCTGTTGTCTCGATATTAGCTGCTTTATAAATCACATGCATCGTGTACATGTTGGTAGTTATCGGTCGAGGTACATAAAATATCGATTTCGTATGTAAATTGGCAACATTTGTCTTGTGAAAAATAACTATATGCTTATAGGAATATCTGCTAGCATCTTCCGTTTGGCGTGACAGTCTATACATTTTCAGTCTTGAAAGTACCGGTGACCTGCAACAACAGTGTCATTACCTGACCACTAAGCCATCGAGAAAGGTAATGTCAATAAACTTGAGATTTTAAACAGAACTATTTAACTTCTTATTGAGTGCGTCCATTATTTTGTTTTGATTACTGAAACATATGATTTTATATTTCATATAGTGTTATTATGTTATCAAATCCTCTCCTGACAGCCAAAACGTATCTGAAACTTCATATAATGGACATTGGAAAATATCTCCAATTTTACAGATCACTGGGTGCAAGACAAAGCCAATTTCGTTGCTAAAGAAATATTTAAACCTTTCTAGTGAAATCTGACTTATAAATCAAATATATAAAATAAAGACATTTTATCGAGTTACCATTCCATATTTAATATAAAATATGTCATGAACACGAGGGTCTAAGAGTGGAGTGTGTGATGACACGAACAAAACATTCTGTAATCTCTGGTGGATTTATTTATCTTTAAGTTTCATGCAAATCTGACTGTTTTATGTGCTGTTATTTTAACGTCACATGAGAGATATTAAAATGTTCTCGAATTAAACTTTAAGGCTTCTTATCATACCTTGTCCAAGACACAAAGGCAGAAGCGCCAACAGCAAGCAGCAGCGAACCATTCTGGTTGTCTGTTAACGTTCAACTGTTTATTGGCACTTATTATACTTGTCAAATATCAGGTCCTTCCTTATCTTGGTGTAGTTGACCTCACTGTCGTCAACCTGTCTCTATCACTTAACCAATGCTATCAGCAACACCTGAGGTCATGGAAGGGTTCGACCTGACCTAACGTACGCCCAACCTTCAGAACATTGCCGGTATCTCCTTATAGACAAGACAAGACTTAATTACATTCAGGTTGTAAAGATTACACCATATGTGATATATATCATGGTTTAAAATATTTGGAAAAGTCAATCTAAAAATCTGCAACTTTTTTAAGAGTTGTACGTTTCTTATATTCATTAAGTGATTATATTTATAAACGTTAGTCTTGCAAATGTTACAAGGATGTATACATATTTGTCATTCAGTGCGAAAGCAAGAGCATGAGAGAAAATAATGACATTTATCCTCTATTTTGTCAGGCCGATAAAGTGTGCAATATCTTTTTTATAGGGAACAATAGCCCACTACCAGTATGAACGGAAAACTTATGAGTTTTAGTCCTACACTTAATTAAATTGTCAAATATGTTTTGGTAATGAGAAATAGATCTTTTCTAAATCCAAGCTAGTTTTAAAACAACCTGTAATTTAGACCTTTAGATGAAATGTTGATGTTAGCTGCCCAAGTGTGCATAAACTTTTTGTCGTATTCTACCAAATTTGCTAACCATTTAACTGATACAAAATTTTCGTATGTCAATGCGTAACTTAATACAACAAAATTATCTAATATAGATTTTACTTTAAGTTACCAATTACAGTGACTTAAACTTTCACCAAAGTGTTTGTATAAGAGATAATGCATACAACAATATAAATTTTCTTCATAAGCACTAGCCAATTTAGCCCAATAGTTCATCATGTAACTTTTGATGTTAATAATGAAGAAGAAACGACCAAGTTCGCTAAAAACCATATACATTTTTGACATTTCTAAGGAACGAAATGTGAGTTTTTTCGGCTATATCAGATTTCATAAATGCCCAGATTTCACAATCAGATCTTGAAGTCGGTACTGTGTTTTGCTCGAACAATTTCAGTTGACAATCAATAGTAAAATCTAAATTGTGTAGACGCTTTCCATGTCAAAGCATACTTTTTTTATAGCTCTGGATACTATAATATTCAGGCTACTTGAAAACTTTTCATACTTGTGGAATATAAGACCTAAATACTTAAATTTATCTACATTATAAATATTGGCCTTGCTTTTCTAAAATTTATTTGTCTATTTCTTTTAATCCAAAAAGATAATTTTTTGTTTTCTCTCTGTTGATTAGAAGTTTCCAGTTATAGCAAGATTTCTTTATAAACAAGGAGCACTAGGCAAACAATATTTCACAACGATTTTGACATACAGAAGGATGGTGTAGTTAAAACATACAAAGGAATGACCTGGAGGGGAAGGGGGTAAAAAAGAGAAGAACTAAGACTTATAATTCTATAGGAGGTGAAGCCCATTTCACGTTTTATATCCAAATATTAAAATTGACCTGCAAACTTTCAGTAAGAAAATTTGACAAATAAATTATTGTTTAAATGGTTGCTGTTGTTTAATATCCTCGTGTGGATGACTGATAATTGTTTTAGATCTGTTAATATGATCCTATAGTCCGATAATCTGTTGAAACGTAATAATAAGGAATTGTGGATAACGTTGAACTTAGAAACCACAAAATAGACAAACAATGTATAATATGCAATAAACAAACAAGCATTTGTAAAGATTACCAATGGCCAGGGGCGCTCTTATAGTTAACATTTGAAAGTTATAAAATACATAATCATAATCGTTGCTTGATTTACATGTCCAACATAATGCCGAAATAAGTAAATTAATACAAACAACCTGTCCAGCTGTTTTAAAAGCCAATAACACAGTAATGATCTAATATTTATCAAGCCTTTTTATATGTATTGATAAATGAATCATGGTTATCTCCTGATCCAGCAGCACCTCCTCCACCCATCATCCTACCACCAGGCCCTTCACACAATTTGATATGGACTGTTCATACTGCCATACGCACAGCTGTTTCAATATTTCTCTTTATGTCAATTTTTTCCTTAAGATTTCATTATCTTTTACCATGCTTTCTCCGTAAACTATCAATTTTGCTTTAAGATCTTCAATGCTTTCCACTGTTGTTTAGAATTCATTCCTTTTTATTTTATAGTCAGTTTTAATTTATTTTAGCACATAGTTAAAAAAACGTTTAAATTTTCCGTTAGTATTCCAACTGTTAAGTAAATAATTTGCGCTCTACAAATGAAGGCTGATCTATTTGAAATTATCGTTGTATTCATCAATTGCTCTCTTGATCATCAAATGGTTCTTTTGTATTTAATTGCTTGTAAGTCAATTTCTTTATGTACTTACATTCGTCATCTTTGTACATTAGATGTGTCAGTTTGATATTTGTATTTAATTGCTTGTATTTCTTTATGTACTTATATTCGTCATCTTTGTACATTAGATGTATCAGGTTGATATTTGTATTTAATTGCTTGTAAGTCAATTTCTTTATTTACTTATATTCGTCATCTTTGTACATTAGAGGTGTCAAGTTGATATTTGTATTTAATTGCTTGCAATTCAATTTCTTTATGTACTTATATTCGTCATCTTTGTACATTAGAGTTGTCAGGTTGATACTTGTACTTAATTGCTTGTAAGTCAATTTCTTTATGTACTTATATTCGTCATCTTTGTACATTAGATGTGTCAGGTTGATATTTGTATTTAATTGCTTGTAAGTCGATTTCTTTATGTACTTATATTCGTCATCTTTGTACATTATAGTTGTCAGGTTGATATTTGTATTTAATTGCTTGTAAGTCAATATCTGTATGTACTTATATTCGTCATCTTTGTTCAAGAAGGGAATAGAGAGAACATATTCAACTGTGTGTATTATTTAGTGTTTCGTTTAGGGCATGTAAATTGTGTTTCTTCCAACGTGTGATATTCAGTGGCTTTATTCACTGTGGGTATCTTCGTCTACCTTTATATCATATTTCTCAATATGTTCATTATGTGGTCTTTATATCACTGTTTTTGCATATCTTCTTTCTTTGTTTTTCTTTGCTGTATAATTGTACCTATCGTATGCTTTTAAAACGTCATTCATCAAATGAAGTGTTTTTGCAACTGTAGACGCATTCATACATATAAAATCTGGTCCTCAGAGCCTTCATTTAATTTATCCGGTCAATTGTCAAACTATTTGAATATTACTAGAAGAACAATGACATAGTGTACCGTCAGTATAATTTCCATGCCGTGTTGACTGACTGTTTACCTGTTTTACATAAAAAATCATGAAATTCGATTATAAAATAATAGAAGGTAAACAAAGTAATAATGAATCACAAAAAGGATAACAAAGAACTTAGAAATTTTACCACAAAAAAATTATAGGAACCACATAAAGCTGAACTTAGCAGAAAGCTTGCAAAATGTTCACAAGAATTCCAAGAAACCAAAGATGAAAGATACATGAAAGAGAAATGAAAACGTACACATTACACATTGCCGGAAAATCAAGACGTGAAAGGAATTATACAAGCTCCGAAAGATGTATAAATTGATATCTGATGCAGCGGCTTTGCTTATCTTGTTTATTTGGTCATCAAACAAGGTTGCTTATATTTATGAGGTGAAATGACAAAACCTGTACAAACATATTGTTAATGACCCTTGCAATCATTAGTATACTGTACAACATGACAGGACATCGTCTAAATACAATGCTACTGCCTGTACTGTGTACAACATGACAAGACATTGTCTACAAGCAACAACAATGACTGAAATTCATTAAATATTTTAAGTTTTAGGGCAATAAAAAGCATAGGTTTTACTTACAGACGGATATTGATTTAACCAATAAATATTTTTTAATTATGTTCAATATGCAGTACTTGAATCTGAACCTATAGATGTCTACATCATGTTTTTGATGATGATTCAAATATCAAAAATTTTATATTAATAAAGAATACGGAAGAAACTGCAATACGAATCAAAATAATTACATTTTATGTATTGAAAATGTACAATAGCAAATTAACTGTTACAAAAAATGCCGCCTTTGGCTAGTACATAGTACAGCTTTTACCCAGTTTTCACGGAATCTTACTTGGTAGAGCGTCAGACCATGGATTTGACCTCTAGACTGCGTCCTTAGGAAAAGATGTTGTTTCCTATTCCTCGGCATCAAATAGTCCATACTGTATTAAAAGTACCGAATAACACCCCAACATCAGCAAGATTTAAATAAAAACGGTCTATTCAAAAACGTTTCAAACATTTGCACTCTTTATATGGCGTATCTGATGAACTAAATTAAATGTACAAGATTGTAATGTCATATATGAACTTGATGGTACAACTTTGGAAAATATATCGATTAGGAGATCTTTATATTCACTTTTTTGTGGAGAAATACTCTATATTGAATGAGTCTATTGCTCTAAGCTGTATTAATATCCTTCTGTGTATCCTAAGTTTATAATTATAAACATATAATTAGGTTAACTGAAAAATAAAAATAAAATAAAATAAAATAAATTAAAAGAAAGATCAAACTCCGTGATCAGCAAGGTTTATTTGTGACTATTTTCCTACAAATGCATTTGGATCAAAGTTTCCCCCAAAACCACCACTGGCTCCACCATTACCGCCGCCTGTTGCCCCTCCGGTGCCGCCGAAACTGCCCATTGAGTTTGGATCGAAACTTCCCCCAAAACCTCCATTAGCACCCCCAGAACCTGTGCTACCACCTGTGTTAGATCCACCAAAGCCTCCAGTTGCACCTCCAGATCCACCAAAGCCTCCAGTTGCACCTCCTGATCCACCGAAACCAGCATTCGGATCAGCACCTCCCGACCCACCAAAGCCTCCATTAGCACCCCCCGATCCACCAAATCCTCCTCCACCAAACCCACCGCTTGCATCACTGCCCCCGGCCGCTGTCCCAAATCCAGACCCTCCGAATCCTCCGCTCGCATCACCACCTCCTCCAGACCCACCGAAGCCTCCTGTAGCACCTCCTGATCCACCAAATCCTCCAGTTGCACCGCCTGTTCCACCGAAACCTGCATTTGGATCAGTGCCTCCAGATCCACCGAATCCTCCAGTGGCACCTCCCGATCCACCAAATCCACCGCTTGCATCACTACCCCCAGCCGCTGTCCCAAATCCAGAACCTCCGAATCCTCCGCTCGCATCACCGCCTCCAGACCCACCGAATCCTCCAGTGGCACCTCCAGATCCACCAAATCCTCCTCCACCAAACCCACCGCTTGCATCACTGCCCCCGGCCGCTGCCCCAAATCCAGACCCTCCAAATCCTCCGCTCGCATCACCGCCTCCAGACCCACCGAATCCTCCAGTGGCACCTCCAGATCCACCAAATCCTCCTCCACCAAACCCACCGCTTGCATCACTGCCCCCGGCCGCTGCCCCAAATCCAGATCCTCCAAATCCTCCGCTTGCATCACCGCCTCCAGTCCCACCAAATCCTCCAGTGGCACCTCCAGATCCACCAAATCCTCCTCCTCCAAACCCACCGCTAGCATCACTGCCTCCAGCCGCTGTCCCAAATCCAGACCCTCCGAATCCTCCGCTTGCATCACTGCCACCAGACCCTCCAAATCCTCCAGTGGCACCTCCAGATCCACCAAATCCTGCTCCACCGAATCCAGCATTTGCATCTCCACCTCCGGTGGCCGGCCCTAATCCGGATGCACCAAATCCAGTAGCAGCCCCAGACGAACCACCGGAGGCACTACCAAAATTCAGGGCATTAGGATCGAAGCCTAACAAAATATTATAACTCAAGTTTTATATGAGTTAGTGCTTGAAAAGGAAAAATAACATCTATTTTACCTCTTTTGATTAATCGGTCAAATATGACATATCTTTATATTCTTGTGCGAGATTCCTTACTATATGTGTAAATTTAATCAGCTTTTTTAAACACAAAAAACTGGATATTGAAAGTTGTGAGCTTCTAAGCAGGGTTTGTCTGCTATCCATATAATATTAACCAGCCGCTCTGTCTTTTGTATACATATTTACAGGGAAACAATGCTCATATTATCAATGTGGCTATAATATTTGCACGCTTTATTGCACGAGATCGTACTGCTCTTTTTAAGATCGTTAATTGCTTTATACACAAAATTTCAAGTCAACCCGTTAATGCGGAATAAACAATATAGATAGTGGTAATGATATCTGTCAGCGTCAATTTTGTGTTAAGTTCATACTACATGTTCATAATGAAACTTACTTTGTCCTGCAGTTAGCGCACACAGTGCCGCAAGAAGGATGATTGTTAACGTCATTTTTTCCCCCAGATGATGTTCTTGTGGCAAAATATCGACTAGCGTAATCCTACGCCAAACGATGCAGAATGATGTTGGTGACAAGACCTTGTGACTGCAAGACTGGTTAGCTGTATAAGTAGGACCTTATCAGTCTAGCTATCTGCAGCTTGCAGAAAGCAGAAATAATCTAGATTAATTATATGAAATGACCTACAAAGATAAGTTTCTGATAGTTTTGCGGGACATCCGGTGAATTGGCTGGTACCGCTGTTCGGCACAGTCTACAATTTATCAATAAAAATAATAAAGGCAACAACTCACGGTATATTTTGTGAAAACATACATACATACATACATACATACATACATACATACATACATACATACATACATACATACATACATACATACATACATACATACATACATACATACATACATACATACATACATACATACATACATACATACATACATACATACATACATTCATACATACATAAAGTGTACTTTAATATGCGCATCGCATTTTTCATATTATATTATGAATGAGATACCCAGGGAAATGGATCTTGACAAATGAAAAACTTGTGTTTGTCAATATTCTTTACTGACATATCCCTATTTCTTGATATAATCAGTTTTGTCGATCTCTCTTGGTGGAAGTTTGAAATTGTGATATCTTTGGCATATATGGGCGTTTCCCATACGAGTGTTTGTCCATTCATATCCAACATTTAGATAAATGCTAATGTTTTCTTTAGTCAAACCTGAATTTTAGTCTTTCGGATTAAATAAAGGCAGAATCGATAAAAACTGGTTAATTTATTTATTTTGTTATATTTTAATTTAGTACTATTGTCTGTAGATCGTCCGTTCTTCTCTAAAGAAAAATCCCAAATTGTATAGTTTGTTTGATCTTAAAACAATTGAAAGCCTATTAAGGTCCTATAAACAAATAAGAAATTATGACTCTGCTCAATGTAGGGTTGTGTGTGCAAGAAAGCACAGAAAGTAGGTATATAATTGGGAATTTGCCATATTCTTTTTGTTCTTTATTTTTTTTCAAATTTCTCATTGTCATGTATAGATGAAATGAAAGCAGAAGTCCAGTACATATACCTTTTTATGTCTGATATGTTTTAATTTTTTATACTTTTCTTTGTTCTCTTCCCCAATCCCACTCACCCAAAAATGAAAATAGAAATAAGCAAGAATAGTCCACTACTTATAACACTACTTGTCATTTTGGGAAATCATTAACAGGGAGTTGAGCGAGATAAAATGTCGCCTTAACTGCCTAAAGAGATTGAAGCCGCGCAGCAAAACTATTGTATTAATTGAAATATCAACATAATTTTGGTGATCTAAATATACATTGACATCTTTCTCCAATAAATGGTTGTATAATCATAGGTTACTGCATTTGTAAGGGAAAATATGAACGAGTTTTTCGGATGGCTATACTGCACGACCTTGGAAGTGCAATATATCCATCCAAAAAACAGTTAATATTTTCCCATTCAAATGCAGTAACCTTTTTTATTATATGCTCATTTTTGTTTCATTACCAAAAACTTAATAATAAAATTCACAGCCAAATATATTTAATAATAGAATTTATTATTTTATTATTAAAATAAATAAGTTGACAATCGTAGAATCTCCTTCAATATACAATAATAGTATTTATGCGCATATGGCTCCGCCCATCGACCTTTTGACTTCATAGCGTACCGCGCGCTCACTCATTAAAAAAAGAAATCCCATTTTTGTCTATCTGAAATTCAAATTTAAAGTCATATTATGAATGACTGCGCCATTGAACAAAGTTCCCAGCTGGTCAGGAATTGAGAAATTTTGTTTTTCTGTTAAAAAGCCAAATTCTGATTATCTCTTTCTGTGTGTTTTCCGCACGATGTACGTGTGACTTCAGGGACTGGCGATGACAACAATCTGCATAACTGTTTCTGTTCTACCATGAATAGTTTGGAATCGTAAACTGGAAAAATATGAATGTTTTTAAACATAAATTCTTAAGAAGATGCTTGTTTCAATATTGTTTATTTTTTGTGAACAACAGATTCATTTGTTGCGGAGTTCCGTACAGTCTACTATGGAATGTGATTTCGATTTCAACAATGTAGTCTGGATTCTATAGGCCTAAATATTATAGTACACAGATGTGTAACAGTATTTGGAAATACGTAGCGAAAGTTTTTAAACATAAATTCTTAAGAAGATCCTGGTTTCAATATTGTTTATTTTTTGTGAGCAACAGATTCATTTCTTGCGGAGGTCCGTACAGTCTATTATGGAATGTGATTTCGATTTCAACAATGTTCGGGAATGATATTTTCAATGCGGCGCGTCTCACGTTTGTTTTCATACAGCCATCGCTGAACATTTCTGATATCACGTTCAGTCGCCAGCTTCGTTGAAAATTTCTTCTGTGATTCTATGAATTCTTCCACATTCTCAACTTTGGCATCTCTACTTTCAAATGGTTCAAACAGTAGGTTTACTTCATCCACCGACAAACATAATAAACTAAAGTACTGGCGTCTGCGTCCGTGGTTTGTTTACTATAGAAAGTAGTTCTTTTTTCACATGCATCAGTCAGGTGGGGGGGTGCAATATGAAGGTGTTCAATATCACTGGATATTGAACGATTCTGACAATGTAAAGTTAACGGAGAAAAAAAAATGAGCATATAATAAGGAAATATATTCAACAAGCCCATGTTTAGAATGTCATAGCCTGTTTCCTTATCAGATTTGTTCTATATATTTGGTCTTCCTTGTTCTCATTATAGCTGAACTTTGAGATATAGATTTAACACAGATTATACATAAATCCAATACACCTTTCATTGAATAGCAATATAAAAATACTGTAGTCCAATAAACATTAAATTTATGCCTGTTACAACAACTTTTAAGGAGATTTGTCATGAAGCGACGAAGCTAATGTAATTATTTGGACTTAGCTTTATTGGACCCTGAGATAACATTTATAGGGATTCATGGCAAGTCCATTTCTAACCTGCTTTATTTTGTGTTCGTTCCTGTGCATTGAAATCATCTTAGAAATTTCGGTATACCAAATTTGTTTTCAAATTATTTTATTACATGTTTGAATAAACACGAATTCTATATACATGTGTAATAGTATTTGATCTTCCAACTTATATCATGAATTGATAATAATTGAATATATCTCAGATTTTGTCAAAGTATGCCCACATGTTGAGTTTGACTAAGTACATAATTAATGTATCTTAGAACAGCAAAAAGTACTGGCCTGCTATCGTTGAAGGTATTCGTCACATATATCCATGAACTGACATATATCAAAGAAACGAAATAAATACATTTATAATACTTACAAGTCATTACAGATAAAACCCCGGATTAAAGCCCTAGATCTTGAAAACAATACAAGAGTACTATGAACTTCATTATTGCTCTAAGTTTATTTGTATCCAAAAATTCACTTACGTTCATAAGCTCATCGAGGTACATAATGCAAACAGTGAACTTTGATCTGAGAGGAAAGTCAAGTATTTCTGGTTTTCCAAAGTTGTTCACAGTAGCGAGGACATGGTGGTAGTAAAAGTTGGCAAAATATTAAAGGTCTGAGTGAAAACCCTATTTAAACGTTATTATCTATTCAAGAGAATTAATCATAACAAAAGTTGTTAGTGGGAAGGGAAAGAATTGGTCACCATGGTTACCACACTGGAGATCATATAAACATCATTTCCATTCAGGACCAGGAACATATTGTGACAGTGAGTTAAACAAAACCCGATATCAATAACACCCGCTTTGAGGTAGAAGCAACAATAAGAGGTCAACATAGTTATTTTTCATACCTTTATCATTATTTTAATATAGGACACATTACACATCACATATAAGTATTTTCAAAAGAAGTAGACATAAACATCTTTACAAAGTGGCCACCACAGCGGCCATATTTGGGAGACATTTTTCTTTTTAATGAGGCTTAATTACATGTTGGAAGAAATATTTCAGTAAAATTCCCAATGCCTATATTACATTACATATCATAAGAATGCTTTCATTGAACACACCATAACAATAATTCCCTCTTTTACGAGAAGTAATAATTAACAAGAACTACAACATGGATGTCATGGCGTGTAGCGGGTCAGATTAGAACCATTTACATTAAGGAGAAACTAGATATCATAGATATATAACCAGATTTACAAGCTGACTGCATGGCACCTATGTTGGAGGTAAGATCGGCGGGGTTTTACGGCACAGCAACACATAATAGTTATATTGTGCTGAAGTAATCTGATTGAAGTGCCTTTCGCAGAGATACACGTCGATAACCAACATGGGATCATCTAGTCGTCGTATCTGAAACCACACCTTTCTAATTACAAGTTTAACACTAATCCACTTCGACTCCAGGAAAGAATGGAATCATATTTTCCTGAATCCGTACCTTTCTGATTACAGGTTTACCATTGAACTACTTTGACTCAAGGAGAAATGGGCACCGTTTTTACCTGAACTAATACCCTTGTAATTGCACGTGTATCATTGAACCATTTGGATTCCTGCACACATAGGCGCCATTGTTTCCTGATCAGATCTGTACGATTTAAATTTAGCACCAGCTTGATATATTTATGATTATCATTATATCTTTAATTAAACTCCCTTGCTTGTATAATTTAATTGTCTGTCTTCTCGAGTAAATGATGGGAGTATATTATTAATAATAGTTAAAAGCATATTTATACGATATTAGCATAAAAATGGGTGGGTGTAGGGTTTGGGGTTGTATGCGTTCGTGCTTGTGTGCGGAAAATATATTTAATTTATCTCTTCTTATTCGAAAAGAAAGATGAAGATTTTGAACTTGAACCGCAAACAATTTTATTAAAAGTATTTCATGCCTATCACAGTTTGATACTTTCTCTACAAGAAAAGCATTTTCAATATAAAAAATAACTTAATAAACAATATGGATTCCTTGTGTCAACTTCTCAAACTGCAAAGTTTTGCATCCCGTTTCAAAGTAAAGAACGTGTCTATCTATATAGATTGAGAAGTCTACAACAATACTGACTACTTCAAAATGAATTTATCAGGATTTTATGAATGAAGTTCAGAAACATTATCTTGTGCTTCAAAGTATTATTCAAGCACTGGCCAAATGAATTATGAATTTCAGATCAGTTTTTTGCGTACTATCTTGGCAAAGTGCATTGAAGCGTTGAAACCGTGGCCAGACAGCTAGTTGGCAATGTTTAACAGATTATACACTGTCAATTTAAAATGAAATCTTTCAGCTATGCCTAGGTGTTTGTGGTATTCAACACAATTGAAGCAGACTTTATTTAGTTCTTTCTTTATCATGCAAGGAGAGATGAAAACAAGTTAAATCTATAAGGACACGCCCCTGTATATGCAAATTATTCTGAGAGAGAGAGAGAGAGAGAGAGAGAGAGAGAGAGAGAGAGAGAGAGAGAGAGTGTTTGTCTGTGTTTGATAGAACTTCATAGTTTTATATCATATATATGCAATTTGCAAGCATTTTATTCTATATTTCAATTAGATGTGCCATATATATCTATCAGTGTGCTTTATTTTACGGACCGCACCGGTGGCATAAGTGGTAAGAGCGTCTGCCTCAGGGTTCAAACCCAGGTCGAGTCATACCATAGACTTTTTAAAAATATTGGTACAAGCAGCTGCCTCGCTTGACGTTCAGCATTAAGAGGTTAGTGCTAGGATTGATCGGTCTGGTGTCATGATAATGCAGCAGTTTGCGACATGATGCTTCATATCTATGACGTGATGCCCCAGTTCTAGACATCACTATAAACTGCCACACTGCTGACAACGTAGTGATATGACTGAAAAATTGTTAAGGCTACACAAACTTTCTTTTCTGTGAATACTTTAAAACCTTCATCCCACACTGGCTTATTGTCAAATGTATGCATTTAACAAATAAAATATAATACAATACAATCCGTTATTTTTTAGGATTTGGTTTTACCAGCTATCTTTTTTGTTTGTGTGAAAATGATTCTTCTTTCACCTTTATTTATATTCAAACTCCGACCAAAGTTCACAATCAGAACAATTCAAGAGGCTTCTAACACTGAAATACTGCACATATATTAACACGAGTTTGTACGTCCTTAATATGAACTAGTCTTCATAATAAATATTTAATAAATCACGTGATTTTAAATGCCATTTTATGCTAAACTTGATGATGCGTTTCTTCTGTTGTTGAAATGAAAGAAATTATTCCAAGATTTAACGTTAGCAATCAGTTTCAAAATAACTTTCATAGCCTGCGAAAAAGACCCAGTTTAGTTTTCTTCAATGTACAAAATGCTTTTTATTTGTTTTCTTGGCAAATGTAATCTTTGAAACCGAGACTTTTAATTAAATTGTACTATATGATAACAATATGATCAAATATCTACAAATATCCAATATCTGTTTTTTTCTTATTTTGAACAACTGTTCCGTTTTCCGAGTGTTAGTAAGTGTTTTTGACGCATGCTCTCTGATGTTGAACTTAGGCAAAAATTTGTATATCGTTCCCATCCTATAGGGATGTTATCAATAACTTCATGCCTTCTCGTATCCACTTTTGATATCATGAAGCTTCCTTTATTTCACTATGACGTAGGTATAGACAGTAAAAGATCACGTCAAACCGATTTGTATCCTAAAACCAAATTGCGGTGAAACCTATTTAGTGAATTTTGTAAGCTTTAGAAAACTATTTCAAAATTAGTTGTCTTAAAATTTATGAGACCATATTTCAAGAATGGAAAAGTGAGTAAAATTTGTATCTCCACGAAGAGACAGATAGTGAGATATCAAAAGTTCATCAGTTGTGAGGGACAGGTGTCCATTACTTGGTGCTGATAATTTACTCTTAAGGAGAAGGAGCATTGAGGTCACGAAACAACAACTAACATGAAACTCTCCGTTTACCTCGTACTGAAACTTTCAGGTAAGAGAAAAAGTTATATTTCAATGCAAACTTGTCTTTTGGGTTCATATTTCACTACAGATTTATCTGTCTTTTCAAAGAATTGTCACGGCTATAGTTGAAGAAAACGTTTCAGGTATCCACGTGTTAAATCGATTAGTAACTTAAAAATAAGTGAGTGATAATTGTGGTAGAATGATGGTGTTTAATCCGTGTCAATGTGGATTTTATTTTCATGGCGCTTTTTAACTTGATTGACACATTCCTTGCTTTCTCACATTACTCCGATTACAGTCTCCACATCTACGAGCATCCATCCTTTAACTAATATTCAAATTTGTGGCTAAGTGATAATTTACAGAACCTAAATAGACCATACATGTTATTTGGTTTATATTTAAATCAAAGGCCAGATGAATTATTTGTAGAGTACAAACCAGTTTGTCAAATCTCAATATGAAATAAAATGATTGTCTATAATAAAAAAGAAAAAGAATAATTTACACGCCGATGCATAATTTTTGTTTGAAGACCACAAAAGTTTATTGTGTATTAATTTCAATGTTGAAATAAGAAAAAAACAGGTATCCACGTGTTAAATCGATTAGTAACTTAAAAATATACATACATACGCGCACACAAATACTGATTTCTACTCATTTTTGAATAAAGATAAACTCTCATAACAAATTGGAAATATTTCTCAACTGTTACATTTATTCAAAATAAAATAACAGAAGAGCCGAAAATGAATATACACCACTACATAATTTGTATGGTTATATATATATATATATATATATATATATATATATATATATATATATATATATATATATATATATATATATGTGTGTGTGTGTGTGTGTGTATATGTATATGTATATATATATATATATATATCTATATATCTATATATATAAATAAATATATATAAATATATATATATATATATATATATATATATATATATATATAGGTAGGATGCAAAAGCGTATTGTAAATTAAATATGTTGCAATGCATAAATACAACATACACACATACACACACAAAATTTTTTGTTGGTTTTCAATGGCATTTGTAAATCATTCTGGTAACATTAACATCATGAAATTCGTCAACCTTAGTGAACAATAAAACTGAACATTTATGCTTCTCGGTGACATAATGTTGGTGAACCTTATCTGAAAAATACTATACTTTTAATCTGAATCAATAGATGGATTAAAGAATAACAAATCATTAGACATTTTCTGACAATTCTGTGCCCAATAACCTTGGCAACCCCTATCCTCCAAGGCTATCCAGGAGTTGTAAAATAAACTTTGATTTCAATGATATAAACTGATCAGAAAATATTTTTTAAAAAAATAATCAAAATTGAGTATTTGATTTAGACCCTATCTCACCAGGAGCAGGAGTTAAAGACGACATCCCTTATCTATATTTGCCAAACACAAAACATTATAATGTTTTGTCACTTCCACCAAAGGTTTTAAAACGATGATGTGGTAACAGATAGGAAGACAACTTCACAATATTTCAGAGCCTTCTTTGTGTAACAAGTGTGACTTCAAATATTTGTATGATTAATAAATGTCTGTTCAATATATCCTCTCAGGAATTATGTTCTACTGTTAAGATAAGATACTTCATGAATACAGAGGCTTTATTCATAGGAAGGAATGAGAAATTAGGCTGCTAAAAAATTGTTACCACATTATAAACGAATAACTTCAATGAAGAGTTTATATTCTGTTATAGCTCAAACCCCAGATTCTAATCATAAAAATCAATTAACAGCGACCTATAAATATTATATTCTTTTTTGTTCTGAACAAGTTGATTTTATTGGCAAGCTAGATGAAGATTTTGGGCACGAATTTATGTCAAAGGTGACCTTTCTTTCAGATTGGGCAGGTAACCGTGAAAAATAGTATTATAATTAAGTCAATTATTCTAGTGTATATTACTCAATTCCAAACGACGTAAAGCTAACGTAGTTTCAGACTACTGCATTTTGTTGAATGCAATTATTTCAACAGCATATTTATTTCTAAGCCATAACACAAAAATGATCTGCATTGGAAAAAAACGAAGCATGGTGGCAGACCATATAGAATAGTTTATTCTCATATCTGGTTATAAAGAAGAAAACTAAAAAAAGAACAGCTGCATGCTATTAGCGAAGATAACTTATAAAACATAACTTATAAAACGGGTTTCCTCATTTTTAAACCATACCGATAAATTCATAAAGTTTGTTTCTTTAAATTGTTCACCGCGCGAGTAACATTTGGCCATTTTCATTTCAGTTTGTCTAGCCATTCCAATACCAGGCGTAGAGCTTCCAAATGACAACTTTTACGAGCGACAATCAAGTGCAAAGCAGACAGATTTAAGAGTTACGTCACTGCATGGGCTTGCTCACGCGGAAACAGATGTAACGAAGGAAGACAATTACATTAAAGAGGATGTCCTAAGTGACCCTCTTTCTTTGACCGGAAACAAGTTCGATGATAAAGTACTCTCATCCTCGGAGAGAGCTAACACTTTCGGTGCCCATGGTTCACACCAAATTATTTTGAATTTAAATTTGGCAAAAGAGGAAAAGGTTGTCCAACTGCCTACTAGCCATGACCCCTCTGAAATAAATGTTTTGCCGTTTTTATTCAATGACGACTTCCGGTCTAGGGAGACCACAACATTAACTACTTTGGATCCAGTCCAAAATGTCTTGAGGCTTGTTTATGGCGAAGACACGCTACTCGAGGGTTCCGCAGTGCCGTTACAAAGTCCAAACCTAGCAAACCAGAACTTTTCAAATCATGATGATAAGGCAAGTGAATGGTTTTCCCAACATCAGTTATCTTGGATCAAAAGCGATGAAACAAAGGGACATACAGAATATATTTCTGGCATAAGCTTGCAGGACAAAGGACAGTCCTCCAACAATGAAAGAGATAGGCATGGATCAGAGTCGATGATATCGAGTTCACGACTGAGTGTAAGCCAATCATCACCTACACCTAGAATCATCGTTCACAATTACGGGGAAAGCTCTAAAATTGTACATAAAGACCACATACAAGAAGGCAGTTTGCATCAAGCCGGTAAAGAGATACAAAGAACCAATAATGGGTCCCCAAACGAAAATCTCTTGATGAAGCCAACAGAATCAGTACAACAGAATTATTTAGCCCATGGCTCCCAAATGCATGCGATTCCTATTTCAGTGACTAGTGTAATGTCTAGAAATGAACATGTTCAACTCATCTCAAATCCAAATGATTTAAGGGAAAGCTTTGATCCAAATGCTATTAACAATCAGCAACATATGTTCAATCCAGGACAATTCATGCAGGCCATGGCACCTCAAACAGGATCTGACCCTAACAATGCAAAGTATAGAGTTAGCTACAATGCTGATGAGGTGAATCATGAGATATCTCAGGACAGTATAAAGATGCCACTACAGGTTCCGCCAGGGATGTCCAATGTACAGCGCCCGTCATTTGATCCAGACAAATTGAATTCAGCCGCGTTTAATTTTAGACCAATACAGATGCTACCACAGATGGGTGCAGAAGTTGGGGCTAATTTTCAGACTTCATTTGATCCTAGCAAAATAAATTCAATAACTGGTGGATTTCAACCGAATACTGTTCACATCAATGGTCAGCCTAAATATGACGCAGATGAAGTGAACAGTGAGCTCCTTGCACCTGGCCATTTATATATTCCATGGTCAGTCGAAAACGGAAAAAGTGATTCAAACAAGGTCAGCTTGCCTAAAATTCAAGACCAACAAGGCTATACATCTGTGCCTGATCAAGAACAACAAGGTGAAAGTAAGGAATCAGTTTCACAAGGGACCGAACATGAAACAGAGTATGGTATTTCTCAAATGCAGTTCGGGTCATTTATCCCTGGTAGACTGTATCCTGGTCAGAATAACCGGAATATTGAACAACAGAAGCCTGCATTTCTCAACAGTGCAGGAACACCAGCTGATGGTAACGGGGGAACAAGACTGTTGGACTATGAACGAAATCCCAACAGATTCGATCCAAACAATGTTAATGCTGCGCAGGCTGCTTTCGACCCAGATGCCATGATGCGCTCTCTCATAGGAGGCCATTCAAACTTCAAAAGAGATGATGTCCAACCCGACAACAATGATACATTTCCTTCATCCTCCCCGACACTAACATTTACAACCCTTAATATAAAGACAATCGAAATAACGCAACATAATGAAAATGCTAACACATCTGTAAATGGAGAATCTAGCACACACTTATTTGTTCCATCACCAACACAGGACCAAATAGGATTTGTTCCAGGACAGCTTGCTCCTGGATTTTCAAACTACGTTTTCGACCCTAACACTATCAACCAAGCAACGTTTGGGGTTGGGAATCATGGTGGAGTTGATGGTGCATCAGGAGTTAGTAAAATGAAAGAAACAGGTCAAGTTAATTTAGGAATGGGAGCCAATCCATTTACCGCTGGAGGAAATCAGGTGAATGCCTCACCATTTGTGCATCAGGGACATATTATGAACACTAATGATACAAATGAAAATATGAATCCATATGGGAATGGGTTTGGAGTGGATGCAGGATTTGACCCTGCTGCTGTTAATACCCAAGCGATGAATTTCAACTATGCTGACATGGTTGGTGGGAATATGGGATTAGGTGTGCAGGTTGACAATAATATGGGTGGTTTTGGGTTTGGAGGAAATGGTTTTGATCCAAACAAGATCAATCGGGCATTCGGTGGGGCTGAAACAAATAGTTCCATAAACGGTCCAAATAACATGGACCCATTTTTGAATTCAGCGAGCGGTAGTTTTGGCGGAAATACAGAATACGGAGCATATTTTGATCCCTCAAAAGTGAACACCGCTACGTTTGACGCAGATAGTCTCAATAAGGCCCAAATGAATTTTGACCCTATCAATATGCTGCTTAACAATCCGGGCATGACTAAAGACATTCTTAAAGGAGCTACTTTTGATGCAGACAAAGCAAACGCAGCTCAGATGCAATTTAATCCCATGAACATGTTAATAAACAATCCGGGAATGAACAAGGATGTATTAGACTTAATAACCTTTGATCCAAACAAAATTAATGATCAACAGAATGCATTTAATCCACTGACTATGTTCAGAAATCTTTTCAACACTAATACCACTGTGGACGGCAGCAACTTTGCCAATATCCTCTTCAATCCATTCGGAAATGCAGCAAATCTTGTAAATGAACAGAACAAGGGACCAAATTCATCAATGGGATCCGAAACTGACACAGTGACCACAAAGAGTACACAAGGAAGCTCCATTAAACCCACTACAAGCGGCTTACTTAGTGTGGAGACTAGTCCTAGCACTACACAGGAAGTAAAGTCAGTCAATAGCACCAATTCAAATTAGATATCATAGTTGTTACATTACAAATGTCATTAAATATATTTAAGCCTCAAATGCATCTTTCTATGTTGACACACATTGACTATATGATTCTTGGTTTAAAAATAGACAGATGATCACTTCCATTCAATGACGGCCACAGTTGGAAATGTTTCATTTGCTCTAAATATAGTAGTGCAGTTGCCTAGCAAATACCTAGCCCGGGCAGAATCCTTGCCATAACGCTGTAAATTTGAAAGGCAAACATTTTGTATATAGGTAGTCTGGATCTTTTCCGTGGCTCTAGAATTTTTCGAAGAAACTTAAACTTTCTTTCTTTCTTTCTTTCTTTCTTTCTTTCTTTCTTTCTTTCTTTCTTCTATTTGTTTTGTTTTCGTTCGGTCATCTTTTTATCCATCTTCTTCCGAAAACTTTTCATTCTTCATCCGTAATAGATACACTCATAATTGAATAACTCTAATTCCATGTTATCAAAATTTCCAATAGATTTTGGTATTAATAGGTATCAGCGGAGAAGCTCAAACCTACCGTTGACTTCGTTTTCTTTCCCTAATTTTCCTGCAAAAATATTAAATAAACTTCATATTTCTTGGTACACGAGCATTTTCAAAGTACACAAGATCTTCTGAAAAGTTTAGAAGCTGATCCATGGCAATTAATAAGGACGGGGTTAATTAATGTTAAAAAGCTTATATTTGTCGTTAAATTCAACTGCTCTAAATGACTATACTGTCATGGAATCAAACGCTCATAACTTAATCCATAAATTAACCAAAGATAATTCCTTAAAATCGTTCCAGAAGTTTCAATTGAAGCAACAATAAAAATAGTGCGCCTGGACAAATTATTGTCCTATTATCAGTTTTTATTTTAATTTATGTGTCAACATTTTGCTTAATTAAAATACAAACCCCCATCGATCTAAGATTAATGCTTCTGACCTTAACCGCTCCGTTGGCCTAGTGATTAAAGCGTACGTCACTGATGCGCGAGGTCTTGGGTTCAATCCCCCGTTGAGTCATACCAAAGACTTACAAAAATGGTACCAACAGCTGCCTCGCTTGACGTTCAGCATTAAAAGGTTAGTATTAGGACTTTTAGGCCTGGTGTCAGGATAATGTGTCTGGGTGGGACATCATGCTACATATCTGTGGCATGATGTCCCAGTGCTAGACATCGCTATAAACTGCCACACTGCAAACATCGTAGCTACGTTAAAAATCATAATCACATCACATAACATCACTGACCTTAATCATTATTTTAAGAAAATAAATTTACAGTGTAGCGTACAAATGATAAAATATATTGCCAAGCTGAAAGTCGAAAGATAACATTAGAAATTTCAACTGTTTATAAAGCACACTATAAAGATCAGCAACTGAGATGGTATACCTTTTGTATAAAAACGATTTGCATAGATCCACAATAATAAAAAAATGACGTTGCTCTCACAAAGTTTTTTGAATGAGAAAATTTATAAACTGTGTCTATTTTAGGCAGGTTTGTGCTGCACTGCCAAGAATATATGAAGTGATTCTAATGAAACACGATATAAAAACAAGTTCAGAGTGTTTACAAAGTATACTGTGGTAAAATGGACGATGTGTAAAAAGATATTTCATGGAAGTGTTGCTTCTTAAAAGTGTTCCAGTACATTTCGATATAATTAATTTTAATAAAGGGGTTTACTTGAACGTAACAACATTTAATAGACTACTCAATGAAAAGTATCTTGAATTTCAAAGTTCATGCTACCCAAAGCTAATATTATATGTCAGGAAGGTGAAAACATTTGATTTGCTCAGACCTTCATCTCTTTACCTTCCTGGCAATTCATATTAAGTTTTGCAAAAAGAATGTCAAGCATGAAGAATTCAGTCAAGCTAGAAAAATTTGTTAATTATATGAGTTAATGGTCTAAACGGATAAAATCCGAGTCAGTCTCCTACATGAAGAATTAATAGTGCATTATGGATTAAAAAGGAGACAAAAATGTTGCTCCACAGACGGCGCCCTCGCTTTTTTCAAAATAACACTAGCTGCACAATCGTGTATTGACCGACTTCTTGCAGAAAGGCGTGATCTTATTTCTGAGTATGTTTTCATCGCAATCACCAAATTTTGAAGAAAATACAGAAAATGTAAGCAGTGTGTGTGTGTGATTTGAAATCTTAATGCAGTTTTAACAATGCTTCAGTCATATCACTGCGATGTCTGCAGTGTGGCAGTTTATAGTGATGTCTAGCACTGGGGCATCATGCTGCAGACATGTTGTATGATGTTCCACCCACTCACATTATTCTGACACCAGTCCGACCATTTCAAACACTAATCTCCTAATGCTGAGCGTCAAGCGAGGCAGCAGAGAGAGAGAGAGAGAGAGAGAGAGAGAGAGAGAGAGAGAGAGAGAGAGAGAGAGAGAGAGAGAGAGAGAAACACCCAACGTCGTTCCATCGTGTTTAAAACTTTTTTCCACAGTAATACACAAGGATCAAACGGAGTTTCTAAAAGGATTGTCCCCGTGGTCCAGTGATATAGATAAGAGGATGCATTCTCTCCAAGCAGACACTAAAACCCATTTGATACGAAACTATTACAGTACTAGGGGAATTAACATATAATATAGGCAATGTTCTTTCTCAATATGCTGATGATGTACTCTTGACGGTACATATAAATCTCTAATGTCTGCATTATATCGATATTTCAAATTTTCTGGTATAAATATTGACACGAAATGTCTTCATTGACTAGGAAATGGAACAGGCAACAAGAAATACCGTCAAGAATAAAGTAATTTTGGTTGTACAATGTAAATTTCCTATGCATACATTTTTCAACTAACTTTCAGTTGAGATTATTAAAATAAGTGACTATTGACACATACTTCGTAGGCGGCTTTAGGTCTGGGTGTTCTTCACGCACCACCCATCCTTTTTTATTTGGGAACATATTTTTCTCTTCATTTTAAAATCAGCTTCTTCTATATTAATACAATCACATATAAAATCTTTAAAGTAATCATCTGGTAAGTACACATTTCTAATTATTTGTCTCTAATCTAGCTTTTTTGACCCTGAATCAACTACTTGGAACCTCCGTACGCATGATATTCGCCTTCGAAATTTACAAGGATTTGTCTATGCATATGTTAAACATCAAATATGAATAAAGGCACGACTTCAGTGCGAGCGCTTCAGTTCTTGCTGTATCATTTTGTATGTGAATATGTCTTCACAATACTGTGGTGTTGTACATTCTAGCAATATCTTTACTACCTTCAGCTTCAAAGGTTTCCTCGTTATTTCTATTTACATAGCTCAAATCTAAATTAGAAATCAGAGATTCAAATCCGGTTGTCACTAGTTTGTGCCAAGCAAATCCCAGAATGGAAACATATAATTCTGTTAAGGAAAAAAATCACCCGGCTATTGTCTGGCAGTAACCATCCCCAAGGTGTTGGGTGTTGATGGCTCGGGATTGCCCACCCACGCACCAAAGATGTAGAGGTGTGTTGTTGATTGGACTAGAGAGGTTTCATCTTCAGCTAGATAAGTATAGTGCTGGATTATCAGGTTTCATATGGTCTATCCCGATCGCCACCAAGTTATACCTACTAAATACTTCAGCGGGAATGAGGATCAAATCGCTGCGTCCATTTATGCAAAATGCAAAAGAAATAGAAACTGTCCTTGTCTTTTTAGTGTTTCCATATCTCACTGTATAAGATTATGTGATTTGACATGATTTACAGACTAAGGTACATTTAAATTGTCTTGACGCTGTGACCGATTCATGTGACCATTCAGGTAGAATTCGTCCCTAAATGCAATGTTCAAATATGGCTGTTCGGCCGGACAGTCCAAATGAACCTGCAAAACTAAACCCGTTGGACTATTGACATCGATTTAAATTGTTTTATTATCTGCTTTATATACGCATTTCCTTACAAGCTCACTTCCCTTCATCACCCTAGTCGATGTTCAGGTTTTAAAAAGTACATGGACGGGTTGTTTTATTTTCAATTTCGGAATGTCAGGATCCGATAGCTAAACTTTTGACCAATATTGAACTCAATCATCTTGTGAGTGTATTCAGAGAAAACATGGTAAGGATATTTTTCTTTCACCTTGATTAAATCAGGGGCCATTATTTGCACTTTCCTTTCTTATCGTATTGAAATACATACATACGCTCTAGTGAAGTTTGGCATATGTGTTATTCATAAGTATATGTGTTATTCATAAGTATGGCAAAACTAAAACTGATTTTGTGTTCTACTACTCATAACCTGATTTAGTTTCAAAGTTCAAAGTAATATATAAACTATATTCATGTTTTTGTACGTATATTTCGTCAGTTTATTATGTCATATGAACGGTATTCCTGTTTTGTACGTAAATTTCGTCAGTTTATTATGGCATATGAATGGTATTGTTGTTTTGTACGTATAGTTCGTCAGTTTATTATGTCATATGAATGGTATTCCTGTTTTGTACATATATTTCGCCAGTTTATTACGTCATATGAACAGTAATCCGTTTTTGTACGTATTTGTCGTCAGTTTATCATGTCATACGAACGGTATTCACGTTTTTGTTCATATAGTATATCATAACAGTGTAATATGAACAGCAATCCTGTTTTGTACATATAATGTGTCAATTCATGATGATTATTTGAACTATAATCCTGTATTTAGATAAATATATCAGTTCATAGTTTTATATAACGGTAACCTCTTCTTGGTATATATTTGTGATATATTAATATGTCGCATTTATGGATTTATCATTAGAGCAACGAATTTGATACATATCTATACTACGACTTGTTATTGTTATCCTTCCTTACATTCACAGCAATTTAAGAACAATTTGAACTAATTACAAAATAATTGTACTAGTGGCTTCTTTGAATTTGGTAAAACCTATTTAGACCAAGCAGACAGCGGGGTACCCAAAAAAGGTCCAAATCTAAATTTTGTTAAACTTTATTTTTCTTACGATTTAATGGAAAAACTTTTTGTGGAGGTCAGTGCAATACATTACTCAGTAACAGATTGATTGCAATATATCATTAATCTTGACATTTGAAAATAAATTATGTCATATGAGTATCAAGAAGAAATGCACCTACAGTTGTGTCATAATATCAAATTATATCTTTCATGTACCCATGTACACAATGTTACCCATAAGTCAGTGTTCTCCACATTTATGACACGTTTCACGTGTACGTCGAACAGGCAAGTAGGCATTGTCAAATATATGCGTATATTGTAATGTATTGTTTACATCTGGGTTTAGTCCTTTATTCTAAAGGCATGCATGCCCCTCCCCAAAAAGATGATAACACTACTTTGATGGTAAAATGACTATATAACTTTGATGGTAAGATGACTATACGACTTTGATGGCAAAATGACTATACGATTTTGATAGTAAAATGACTGTACGACTTTGATCGTAAGATAAATATACAAGTTTGATGGTAAAATGACTATACGACTATGATGGTAAGATAACTATACGACATTGATGGTAAAATAACTATATGACTTTGATGGTAAGATGACTATACGACTTTGATGGTAAAATGACTATACGACTTTGATGGTAAAATGTACAATTTAGACGGTAAAATGATTATACGACTTTGATGGTAAGATGACTGTACGACTTTGTTGTTAAGATGACTATGTACGACTTTGATGGTGAAATGACAATACGACTTTGATGTTAAAATGACTTACTATACGACTGTGATGGTAAAGTGACCTTCTATACGCCTTTGATGGTAAAATGACTATGCGACTTTGATGGTAAAATGACCTACTATACGAATGTGATGGTAAAATGACCTTCTGTACGCCTTTGATGGTAATGATTATACGACTTTGATGGTACAATGGCTATACGACTTTGATGGTAAAATGACTATACGACTTTGATGGTAGAATGACTATTTACGACTTTGATGCTATAATGACTACATACAATCTTGTGCGGTTCGCTGGTGGTCCCTTTAAAATTTCAAACTTATCCAGACCGCAAAATTTTTTCAATACGCCTAAGTGCATCAGTCGACTGGATTAATAATTGTGAGTCTATCCTTTAACTTCACACTCCGCGTGCACTTCTCCCTGTGGGTCATGGTTTCTGTAGCCGTAATGTTTGGGACCGCCACTAGCAAAATTTAGATTCTTGTCGTTGGGATGCTCATCCGTCCATGCTTCTAAACGATCTCTTTCGATTTAAAGGTATTGTTGACCCAGACGATCGATGTAGATGCAACTGTCCGTGTCAAAATACACCACACGATCTCCTAACAGTTCTGAAGCTTCATACAGATTTAAGCGTGCATGGGCTATCACGTAGGCCGCAATGATGACATTTCCAAATTCGTCGGCTTTATACAAACTCCAGTTCTTTTTCGTAACTGACCAAGATCAAGTCCTCACGAACGACGTCCACTTGTTTCATGTATTTGGTTTTGTCGCGAATCATTTGGAAGTAGCGAGATGGTTCTGCCAAATACTCCGTTTTGGGTAAACACGGTCATTGTGCTATTTCGCTCCACAAAAAATTCAACATCAGTTTTGGCAAACTGTCGCCTTCCTTCTTTTTTTCTCGATGTGGTCTAAAATGATGCCTTCCTGCTCCCTGTATTTCTCTTTGAATTTCTTTTGGTCTTCGGGAGTGTGATACCAGGAAGGATAGCCATTGACTTCTTGTTACAGTTTCAAAAAATCATTCACGTGGTCTGCGAAAATTCCTTTTTGAATCTCGTGGCTCTTATGGTTTTGTTCTGTCTTGGGTAAGTGGGAAACTTCATACACTTTTAACAGTTGGTATCCTAGGTCCAAAGCTTTAAACAATTTCACGCTGACCCATGTACCCGTCGAGGCGCATTCTTTTTTAGTGTGCTGACAAGGTTGGTCTTGAATGCATGTTTCTGCACAAGACACAATGGAAACGTCAGTTTTCCTTGGCAATGATGTGGTAAAAGCGGATGGTACAAGTTTATGAGAGTCAAGACTTTGCACTTGATTACTCCTTCGTATTGTCTAACATTGTCCACGTCGATGTGTTGGGTCAGCAATTGCTGGTGCCCTGCGAGAAAGTGTCAATATTTGCATACGTACGGATACAGAGAACACATGTTCATTATGTTATCTCTTCTCCTTTCTCCTCGTTGGCTTGGTAGAGCAAAAAGGTGGCTTTCATCCTTCGATCGTACAAACTGTCCCATGGGTTCAGAGGGTCCACCAGCTTGTAACTTTCCACGATGCGCTTAATCTCGAGATCGGTTTTTGAATCGCTGGTCATACTAATGTTCCCAGATTTCCACCACATGGTATCCCTGCTCTTCTAACTTCAAGCGTCGCTTACAGGCGGCCTCTTAAAAGTCTTCCATTATCCGTTGTAAAAATTGGTTTCTAGTTTCGCGTTGAGGGCAGCAGATGGGACAAGCGTGAAATAAGCACCGTTAAACTCGTACACGATCTGGGGGTAATCTAATTCCCAGCCATCCATCGAATACCTTCCGAGAATCTTTTCGCTTCCTCCTTTGTGAGCATGTTGGATAGATTTGTCATCCTTGTCACACAAATAATGTAACCAGTGTAGGGCTTTGACCGAGCATTGACGTTTGACAAAATTGGTCGTTTGAAGGCTTATTTTGAGGGCCAGCGTGGTTTGGGTACGATTATTGGACGGTACACTAAGAAACACGCTTTGGAAATGGATCAGGCTTCTATTAAATGATCGATCCATCCGTTTTCCATGAATAGTTGTTGTTATTTCGCACAGCAACACCTTAAAATCTCCACATCAGAACGACAATGTTTTAACATTTCTTCCTGAAAGTCGAAATTGTCCGAGGAGCGAGTCTGGTACCACGCGTAGAAAGCTTCTCGATGTTCCGTTGTCTGGGTCGTAGTAGTGAGTCTCAGGTAAAATGGGAGTAGAACAGCTTGTTTACTGGCTTCGGTATTGAAAAAAAGTGTGGAAAATAGCCTTCGGCCATTTCTGTCATGTCAAACATTAAAGGAAGGCGATTCAATGGCATGGCCAAACAACTCATCGAATCTTTAAACTGCACTTGGATCACTTGCATGGAAATGGTTCGGCTCCGTTCAAAGTCACTTTAGGACCATATCCGTACCTTTCGATGTCTTCTAGGCTCTACATCTCGTCGATAGGGTATAAAATCCATTGTGCAAATGGTTCAGCTCCGTTCAAAGTCACTTTAAGACAATCTCCGTACCTTTCGATGTCTTCTAGGCTCCACGTCTCGTCGATAGGGTATAAAATCCATTGTGCAAATGTGTTCAATCTCCGAAATAATTTTTCACGTCGTCCATGAATCTTACTGCAGTAAGGGCAATGTGATGGCTAACAATTTCTCGGGATACGAAGGACATTAATAAAAAGTTGGGTGCTTGATTGAATAGGTGGTGTGTTTGGATTGTATATGAGAATTTTGACAATATCATTCCAATATGACCCTAAAAACATTGAGAACCCTATATTATCATCGCTATATTAACACTTGGGTTATTATAACATAAGATTTCCTGTATAACCACATATCGTCTCGAGCATATTAACTTAACAAGCTAAGGTTAATTCCAATATGATTCCAAATCACAGTTGAGTATGTGTATATTTTACATGCAAGTATGCCAATGTACAGTTATATTTTCTCCTTAACTTGTAACTACACAACGAGCAGAAGGGGGGAGACCAAAAAATAGGATGGCGAACGATTATTTTGGGGGGAGTCCCTCATCAAGTTTCCGTCTTGCAAATTGGTGTCTAAAAATAGTTTTAGATAAGAGGTGTTGACTCATTGAAGTAGCAAATGACCAACGAGAGTGCGATATAGATTTATTTTGGATTGGTAAGGGGGTGGGGAATACCAAAAAATGGCGGCCGACAAATTTATCTGACCTAAAAATAGCAAAATAAAATGCACGTAACCCGAATTAATCTTGGGTAATCGTTATATTTTTCTTTTTTCATTGCAATTGTTGAATCTCTAAGTGCAAAAACGGGTTTTGGTTTGTTAATTTTTAATCAAGCTCACAGCCCCTAAGGGAACCCCAGGTGCTTATAATTAAGACCTTTATGGGGTTCGGAGGGGCCCATCTAAGTACACCTTGGTAAGTTTATTTTTAAAAATTTAACAATCAACCATTTAACGATATTTCGCTCCCCGTAAAGTATATATATATATATATATATATATATATATATATATATATATATATATATATATATATATATATATATATATATATATATATATATATATATATATATATATATCTGTAAAATCGTCGCCACGGTAATGGCTTGCAATTACTCGGAATACGATGGGTAATTTATTCTGAAATACTATACGGAACAAAGCACCGAATGTTCAAAGGACAAAATCATTTCCATGCAAGTGAAACAAACGCATTTTGAAGATTCGATGAGTTTCTTGGCCATGCCATTGAGCCGAATTCCTAAAATGTTTAGAATGATAGAAATGGCCAAAGGCTATTTTCCTACAGCATGCGTACCGAATAACGAGAAGCTTTCTACGCTTATTACCTCTCACGCCTCTGACCCTTTTGACTTTCAGGAAAAAATGTTAAAGTATTGTCGATCAGACGCGAACATTGTACGGCAATGCAGTGTAAACATTTCGAGAATTGTTCATGGAGCGCAGAGGGATCAAGCCTTCGAAACAAGCCTGCACCATTGACAAAGCGTGTTCCTTTGTGTATCGCGAACGAATCATGCCTGAGAAGACCCTGGCTGTCATCCACCCTCAAACGACCAATTTTTGTCAAATGTCAATACTCGGTGAAAGCCATACTCTGGCTGCACATGAATTCATCGTGTCCAAAACGGAGAAGGTGAAAAGTCCATCGGAAGGTGATCGGTGGATGGCTGGGACGTAGAAAACCCCAAGATCGTGTACGAGTTTGACTGTTGCTTATTTCACGGATGTCCCATCTATTGCTCTCAACGTGGCACTAAAATTAAATTTCTACAACGTGCCTTGGATGATTAGTACGAGGCCACATTTTCAGCGATGAATGAAGTTATAACAGCAAGGATTCCAAGTGGTGGAAATGTGGAACCACTAATGCGACCACCCTTTGAAAACGGTTCCCGAGTTTAAACGTGTCGTGGATAGTTACAATTAGAGCACGTTCTGAATCCGCGGAAATGTTTGTACGTAGGACAGACGAATGACACCTGTTTGCTGCACTACGCCAACGAGGAGGAAAGAGAAGAAATCAAATGCTTGGACGTGTGTTCGTTTTACATGTGCAAATATTTTCACTTTTTTCCGCAGGGCACACACAATTGTTGACGAAATACATAAACCTTGGCCTACCTTGTCAGTACACCCAGGAAGAACGCGCTTTGATAGGAAAATGGGTCAGCATAGAATTATTTAAAGCGCTGGACCTGCGATACCAACTGTTAAAAGAGTACCAATTTTACCACTTTCCCAAGACAGAACAATACCACGGGGCGACAAGACTCATTAAGATATTTTCGCAGGCTACGTGGAAGCCTTTTTGAAACTGAAACAAGAAGTCAGCGGCTATCCTTCATAGTGCTATACTCCCAAAGACCAAAAGAAATTCAAAGAGAAATACTGGGAGCAGGAGGTCATCACTTTAGACCACATCGAGAGAAACAAAGGAAGACGATATTTTGCCAATGTGAGTTAAATTGCTTGTGGGATAAAATGGCATAACGACAGTGTTTACATAAGACAGAGTATTTATCTGATCCTTCCCGTTACCTCCAGATGGTTCACGACAAAACCAAATACATGAAACACGTGGACATCGTTCACGAAGAATTGATCATAATCAATTACGAAGAACTGGAGTTTGTAAAAGCCGACGAATTTGGAAATTTCATCATTGCGACCTACGTGACAGCTCATGCTTGCTTATGTTTGTACCAAGCTTTAGAACTTGTGTTGGCAATTTGACACGGACAGTTGCATCTACATCGATTGCCTGGGTCACCGTTACACTGATATCGAAGGACAAAGTTCAAGAGCATGGACGGACGATCACCCCAACGACAAGATTCTAAATTTTACTAGCGGCGGTCCCAAAAATTACGGCTAGGAATAAAGGGACCCCCTAGTACAAGTGCACATGGAGTATAAAGTGAAATGATTGACTTTCAATTATCGCACTATTCAAGTGGTTAACTGTTAGGTATTAAAAGAAGTCTTACAGTCTGGATAGCATCAACATTTTAAAATGACCACCTACGAACCGCAAAAGATTGTACGTTTAGCCACACACAAAAATGTCAGTCGACAATTTGAAAAAGTGTTTCAAATCGTGTATTAGAAGCAAGTGCGGTTTCCAAACCAATTCACTTTACGTCGATATTAGTCAGCATATAAAAAGGGACAACGTCCAGGACCGATAGTTCATTGTAACTACAAACTCCAAACGAGAAAGATAATCTTACGAAACCGACAAAGCCATTCATGTTCGGTGATTCTCAAGTGGGATGTGATGCTGTGCTTTGCGATGACAAGTATGCTATACTCTGTGACCTCAGCGATTCTGTACCACATCATAAGAACTTTGCTACAATACTTGCCATTGAAAGTGATAATGTGCGTGTTAAACCTGATGGATGCGAAAGTTATGTCACTCGTTATCGCACACCTTTTCACTTCACTGGTTTTCATTGTTAATGTCATCCTCTACGCGAAACCATGCCATTAACACCCTGCTGCTGTCACCCAGCCCTGAACAAACTACTATTGATTTTCACAGTGCCATCATCTTAATGAACTTGTGAAGGAAGAATATTTGTTCCATGTGCGTTTGTTTGAAGACTGCCACTTTGAAAGTTATTTCTAAACTTTCCAATGAAAGTGGACTAAATATCTGAAAGGACCTACCCCCCAAACATTAGCCAGAGCCAGATTTATCTACTTTGGCGAAGGTGATAAAGTCAAGTGCTTCAGTTGTGGTGTGTCACTTCACCAGTGGAAGCAGAAAGAATCCTCTTATCTGGAACAGGCTCCATTGTCCCCACACTGTGGGACCTTTACAAGAGATCATTTGTGGCTTGCCTGTAGAGTTGAGAGAACGCATTTACATAGCATTTGTCAAAATACAAATTCAACACAAAGAACAGTTGCATCCAATACGTCATCAATCTTGAAGCTACTGGTACCTGAATGACATCAGAGGACTGATTCATTTTGAAGTGTTCCAGTGGTCAAATATTTTTCAACTGGACGAGGACCAGAAGACTTTTGTTGCTATTCATCCAACTTCTTATAGGCAAGCCGAACTACATATAATACCAAAGAAACAGTTAGATGATTACCAAGCTCTTTCACAAGGACTAAATTTCGTTCAAGGGGAAACGTCTGTGCGACGGGTTGTGTGAGAACTACTGACAAAACAATCTGGATAAGCTTCTGAAGTGCAACCAGTTCTGTACAAAAACCACATTTATTACCTCCGACAAAAGAGAGACATTAATGTGTATATTCAGAAGCTAACTCTACACATGAGAGAACGCATTTACCTAAAAATTCATCAAAATACGAATCCAATGCAAAGAACATTTGCATCCTTTACGTACCGATCTTTAAACCAATCGTACCTAAATGACATAAAAGGATTCGTGCATTTCAAAGTGTTGCATTGGTCAGGCTTTGATGAATCACGTAAATTTCAAAACTTTTTGGATGTCACTCATTCTACTTACAAGGTGACTACAGTACATCGAACTGCAACGGAAGAATTAGAGGATTATCAAACTCTTTTACATGAACCAATATTGGTTCAAGAAGAACCTTCTGTGCGACCTGTTTTATGTGAGTTAGTGATCAAACAAATTTGGTACGGTACTAAAATAAAACCGCTTCTGTTAAAAAAGTACGTGTGTTACCTTGTACAAAAGAGGGTCTAAAAACTAGCGACGATGCCACTACTTTTATCACTCGTGATAAAACATATTCCTTGGAAAGAAATCAATGACAGTATTCATATTCTAGTGGATTACCAACTCTTTTTAAGAGCACTGTATCCAATGAATTTGAGTAGTTGTGTGATGTATATCTTAATGACTTGCTTTCTGGAATTTCGTTTACCAGCAGATTTATTGTAGGCTCGGTACTATCTGTACTGTGAGGTACCATCCCTGAAAGACCATTCCGGGAGGACACTGTGTGACTGTGTCCCTAGAACACCAAACATGTTGTACTGGAACTTGTTTATATACCCCTTTGATCGTTTTGATGTGTATTTTTAACGATGTACTTAATCTTTGGCTGCTATGTGTTATTTGTCTTGCGTAAATTTTTTTAAATATGTTGCAATAAACGTGTCCTGATAAAAGTATAAAACTCTTGTCTCGTCTGTCTTCACTTCAATATAAACAATCCATGCACTATGGCGACATCTGCTGTCTCTGCTCTCTCCTCCACCACTTTCAAAGACATCGACAAAAATTTGTATCGTGTCATTTGGGAGGCCTTGTACCTTCGCCATCCCTGTTATTTGCTGGACCGAACGGATCAGGCCAAACCTAAGTTTTCAAAATTTTGATTGAACATCATTTGATCGATTGTCCACCTCAACGCATCATGTAGTGTTACAAAGAGTGGCAATCGGCCTACAGCCTCCTGTGACAAAGTCAAGGCGATTGCATCCGGTCTGTTGAAGCCATTTCTGGCGAAGACGACGGGATAGTGTTCGATCCCAGTCAAGCACATCTGGTCATCTTCGACGACATATAAGGAGAAGACGAAGAAAAAATTAAACTATTGTTTATGCGCAAAGGGCATTGTCGTAATAACAGTGTCATTTACATCATCCAAAATATGTTTAAACAAAGTAAAGCCCATATCATCAACAGTCTCAATGTTCATTACATAGTCTTGTTTAAAGGTCCTAGACATAAATCGCAAGTGCAAGTGTTAGCCAAACAATTAGGTACAACTTGGCTGACTCTTGCATACGATGATGCCACTCAATTCCCTCCTGCCTATTCACTCGTATATTAAAATCCATCATCCCCGATTATTTGCAATTTCGTACCAATCTGTTTCATCACTGGTGCCAAGACGGAGGGCCTTTCGTGTACACGTTCCCTCGACATAACAACAAAAATATATATAAACGAACCTCATAACACTTGTGGCCTGTTTCACACATCGTCAACATAACCGTCCTTCAGTATCATCTTCCCGTCAACTGATTCGTGCCTTGTACGACATCAGACGCGAAAAAATCCACAAATATGTGTTAGTGTTTCTGAGAAGCCATACGGTGGCTTACGGTGACAGCACGTCAATTACTGAAAAACATCAATCACATTCCACACATCAAATCTAACGCTTCCTCGAAAGAAACAATGTAGCCTTGAACGAAACTGGCAGATCTCAACATCGACATTCAAACCAAAATGCAAATCATTCTGAAACCTGGATACAGTTGTTCTCTAGATGTGTCATCATTCATTCCCACTTAAAATAAGATCCCAATGCCCTCAAAATCCTTCCCAAGAAAATACAACACTCCCCAACACCAAAGGACCCAGAATAAAAAGAGCAGTGGTATTAAGGTCATGTCATAATCTAAGATAAAGATAAGTCCAGAAAAAGGAAATAAAGCCTACAAAAGATCCCAGAAATGAACTTCTTTTCGCAAGAGAGGCATTGCGGTTAGGGTGCAACCTTACATTCCCAAACCACGACCTGCAGCGACGGTGACCGCGTTTTATATTCCTGAATATAATGGAAAGCGAGTAATTATCAAGACGAGAGAGAAAACATTTATTTAGTGAAAAATAGATGGACAATTAATTCACCAACTTTTCCCTAGCTCACATAAACAATGACCCGGTTGCCGTCTTGAATCTGCATCCGTCCTCACTTTTGTTTTCACAGGATAGCTCGAATTTTATGTATTGTACAGTTATGAAACTTGGTGGATAGGTTCCTCGTTAATAATACAAACTTGCTTCAATATTTTCTATACTTGGAAACAGCAGTCAGAAGTCAACCGGGCTTTGAGGGTAGATTGAGGGGTGCCCTAGATGAGGTTTTATTTCGTTTCCTAATTTTGCAACAATTTTTCCATGTGTTAAGGTAATGAGTCGAGTCCGCTGAGGTTATGAGTATCAACTACACCTTTTAAACAGTTATCGTTATATCAACGAACACCTGCTTTGCGTCTTCGATTAAGAAAACAGGGAAACTTCAAAGGATATAATGTTCAACGAGCACTTCGGGTAATCCGGTTTTTGGTTAGAATTCACATTATAGAAAGGTATTTCGGTAGTTTTTAAAATCTATGTGTCATATAAGGCTCTGGACTATAAAGTTATTGAGCAACAGGGGGAAGACAGACTACCCTTAAATTGTTTTTTTGGGGGGAGCCTCTCATCAAGGTCCCGTTTTGCAAAGTGGGGATAACAAGCTGTTGTTTTAGCCGAGAAGTTCTGACTTATTAAACTATCCAAAGGCCAATGAGAGTACACTACCGAGTTTTTGTGGGAGAGCAGAGGTTGGGGTGGGGGCGGCGACCCAATAAAATGGAGACCGACTAATTTATCTGACTGAACAAAAAATAGCGAATGGACGTGCTCGGGACTAGGTTTAATGAAGTTGGATAGTTGTTAAATATTGGGTAATTGTTATATTTTTCTTAGCATCCCATTGCAATGGTTGGATTGCTAAGCCCGAACGACGGTTCTTGGTTTCTTAATTTGTAATCAAGCAGAAAATGCTCCATTATACGTTGGGTGACACAATTTAGCGAGCCTGTTTTCATCGGAGTAAGAGAATATATGTCTGATTCATTTAAACGATAAATTGCGTAAACAACAGCAATTACTGAATATGCGATATTGTAGTATGGTTTGTCGATTCCGGTGAAAATACCTGGTTTAGAATTTTTATCTATCGTGATGACATTGTTATATTGACGTGGTTCCTTGATAGGTTCGATTTATCACGAATAGTCCAAGTCTGACCATCTTCGCTGATATGTTCGACAATAAATTTTATTCTGAATGTATGTTTGCTGTCATGAACAAGATTATTAATGATAGTAGCCGCTCATTTGTCATCCATTGTGGAATCAGTAAATGTTCCAAAGCCATCTATCAGTAGTTAAAGAGGACGATATAGAATCCAATAGGGTCTAATGTTAATTTTGGTCGTTTGCACTATGGAGTCACAATTTATAGGAACACGTAGACTTCTATGTTAAATTTGGTCGTTTGCACTATGGGGTCAAAATTTATAGGTGGGACCGTATAGTGTAAATATGAATGGACGTCACGGTATTGGATACTGGCAACAATGTTGCAAATTACTGACCTCAATCGGGCCGAAAACTGGCAACAATGTGGCAAAGGGACTGAATACGCGCTACTCTAGGTAGGAACAAATACAATACAGAATAGGCACACATATACATAGGCAGAGACATCGACATATGAAACAAACATAGACTGATGAACGTAAAATATGGACTAAAACAGAAATCTTTTCGAGGCAATGGTGTGGCCCTGAAAAATGGCCATTGGGTTTCTTCTTCTACTCTGTATCTCCTCTCTTCTTCTTTTCCATTAGTTCCTTATCTTTTTCACTAAATTTACCTTCATCTCCTTCTCATCTTTTACCTACTCTTTCTCTTCCTTCTCATCCTCTTTCTTTTTTCTTCTCATTTTCCTCTTCCTTTCCCATCTTTTCATTCCGTCTTCTCTCTTCTTTTTCTTCTTTCATCTCCTTCTCATCCTTTTCCTGTTTAATTAGTTCCTTAAATATTTATTTCCCTTTCTTCAAATTATTGACATCCATTCTGAATCTGTGTGGGCTATAGGCACCATACTGCATCCTAATGCCCTCTCGTCTTGAAAATTACTCCCTTTCCATTATATTTAGGAATATAAAACCACGAAAATAAATGTAAGCTAACCATATGATTAATATAAAATTATTGTAATCTCCATTTATGGTCACGAAGAGAAATTTTACGGAGAATATAGTTTTAATATTTAATACACCCCCACACCAAAAATATTACAATATAGACAGAAAAAAAAACCATGTGAGAATCTTCAACTTAAATCGCTATCAAACTTTTATTAATTCATAACAAAATTGCAAAGGTATATTTACCTCATAACGACATTCTTTTCAGCTGTACATGCATTTATATTTGATTTTATGAATAGCTATTGTTCATCGAGCTTCGTATCCATTCATCGAGGGTTGCCATTTTGTAAAGTAGCTGCAAGTCGCGCGATGTGGGGTGGCAAAATGAACCGTAATTAAGGTATCTCCCAGTATTGATACCTGAAGAAAGGTATTTCTTGAAACAAATATTGGAAGAAGAGTAAATACCGGAATAATTGTGTAATGACATAATAAAACATAGCTGTTAGATTTAAATTTTATGCATTTTTAAGCGAAATTGGGTAGTGCTTGCAACTCAAGTTTTTGCAGTCAATATTTAATTTAAAATACATATTGATTGCAGTCGGTAGTCTAATGGCTTGCTTAAAAATCCGAAATTTTGCATTTTATGGGAAGGGTGAATTCTTTGGGAAAATCACATACTGCATTAACAAAAATATGAAACTTAAAAGTAAACCCGGAGTGTTCACAAAACATACTTCTTACATTGTATTAACACAGTAAGCCAAGATCCATTTCAAAAGATAAAATCTCCGTTTAATATTTTGTTAATAAATATTCCGCAATTACTTTTATTGCAGTATTTTCCGGTTAATCTAGCGACGCATTATTAGTAGTTTATTCTCATCCCGTGTGCATAACGCGATGACGCCATGGAGAGATGAAGCGATGCGATGAAAATTTCATCGGTTAATCGCATTGCTTCATCGCTCCATCGCCCGATGAAATACTGCACGATAGAGCGATGGATCAATTAGCCCTAACTGGATTCCATACATATGACTCTGGAAAGTGATTTGTGTAGCAAGATGCTTGTGTCAATGAAAACGTTTATCATCATGATGCCTTCTCGTTCCCTTTTATAAACTGTACTGGAAAGAGAGCATTGCAAATTATTTTTTCAGCGGAATCCAATCACTCATTACTCCTCAGGATGCGTATGTGTACAATCGACTATATTGTGTTCCCACTTTAATAAACGTTTCTAATGAGCAAAGCTTTCTAAACTCAAGAACCAGAATATAAATGCACAGTGCATCCATGCCATCTAGCAATCAGCAGGGCTGACGGTTGAGTTGACAGTAAATGATTAAATGATTAAATAACATCTTAATACAACAACATATTTCGTTTATGTATTAAGGATTCCACGGATGACCTGTATAATATAACATCGCTACGGTAGTCCACGGCAAAAGAACTTTGAAAATACGTGATGAATTAAGCTCAGTACTTTACAACTGAAACAAACCTCTCAAACAGTTTTTTATATTGTCCAATTAAAGTGTTTTATGATTATTATAATCCATCAGAGAATCTGAACTTTTCACTGAATTTGATGAATCTTAGCAATAATATCTCTTGCCCAATATTGAGCCTTGCCGAATTTGAGTCTAGTTCGCTTTGTCCACTTTGAGTCTTGATAACAGTGAGTCGTCAACATTTAGTCTTGTTCACATTGAGTCTTGTCCACAATGTGTCTTGTCCACATTGAGTCTTGTCCACATTGAACCTTGTCCACTTTGAGTCTTGTTCATAGTGAGTCTTGTCCACTTTGAGTTTTGTTCACAGTGAGTCGTACACATTTAGTCTTGTCCACATTTAATCTTGTCCACATTGAGTCTTGTCCAAACTGAATCTTGTCCACATTGAGTCTTGTCCACATTTAATCTTATCCTCATTGAGTCTTGACCAAACTGAGTCTTGTTCACATTGAGTCTTGTCTTCATTAAGTATTGTTCACAATGAGTCTTGTCCACAGTTAATCTTGTCCACATTGAGTTTTGTCCACAGTTAATCTTGTCCACATTGAGTCTTGTCCAAACTGAGTCTTGTCCACATTGAATGTTAACCACAATGAGTCTTATCCACGTTGAGTTTTGTCTAGATTGAGTATATGTAATCTAGTCACTCTGTATAGGATCTTGAAAGATGGTTTACATGACCTCAGACAGTGTGCGTAAAAAAAAGTTTCACAAAGATTTAGAAGAAAGCTAGATTCCACATAGTTTTATTTAAAACTCAGCAGTTCAACTCACTGAGTTGCAGTGTAATTTTTGAAAGCATTATATTGTAAGTTTTTTTAAATATATAGAACGATTATTCTCATAACAGGGCCAGTAAAAGAAGAGAAATTGATCGAAAGGATGGGAGCAATTTGGGCTAAAATGGAATAATAGAATGATTTTATTATTAAATATAAATAAAAAGTTTTTTTTCTCTGTTCACGCGATTAATATAATTAATAAAACTATCTATATTCTCCGCATTTTATAACCGTATAGTCAATATTGCCACCTTTCGTTTTCACCTGCTTTTGTGACTGTTTATAAATATCATCTAGTTAAAATTCGGTTATTTGAAGATAAAATTTATCGCTGTCTTCCACAAAACTCGCCTCTCTAGGTGTTACCAGCTGGCATAGCACCATGTGTTATGATATCGCTCCTGTTTAGTACGCATGTGTAACTAATTCAGGTTTTTAAGGACATCTATAAGGTGTATATAACTTTCTGTCACTAAGTCAACTAACAATTAATCGAAGGAGATGTGGGTGCCAATCTTGTGTGTGGCCCTTCTTGTGAACCAGGGTTATGGTGCCCGGTTGACAGGTAAACAGTTTTAAAATATTTTTTTCTGCATTATAATTATACATGGAAATATTTAAACATATTCTCTTACTTTATTATCTAATTAGGATCTGAAGCCCTTTATCCTTGAAATTCCTTGAGCATGAATCTCGTATATCGAATTAAAAACCGAATCAAGACACTATGTGCAAAGTACATTAAAATTTGTCAAAAGAGTTATCTGTGGGAGTTTTAAAAAATAGACTTTAAAAATACATGTCCTAGTAATACAGTTGAAATATAATATATTGTAAAATTATAGAATCTCGTGTGCAGATGACTGACATGTGCATTTTGTTTTTATTCCGGACAAAGGAAGGAAAAATTGTTTCGATAATCAGAAAAATATCTGGAATTTTATTGGATGAAACGCGAACATTTATTCTCTACATAGTCCATTTTGAACATTATTTTTCGTTTGCAAGACTTATAAATGGGAATTCCTACGCAAGTGATTATTTCATAGGACGTTTATAAAACTAGTGTAATAACTTGACTCTTTTAATATAGAACACGATTAAAAAAGTTAAATGAGCAAGATATGTCTAACACGTGATTAAAACAGGAAACTATTGTAGTCAGAGGGGGTGGTGTGTTCCTATCAAAGCTTTGAAAGTATTAAAAAAAACAACTATGTTCTGCTCACCGATTTTGCACACAAACCCCCATCCCCACCCCTTTCAAGTGTCTTGCCACACCTTCGCAATGCCTCTCATTGTAGTGAAATGACATTGAAATACATTCGGATGAGTTGGTCATTAGGCTTGAAATTACTCCCTAGAAGATGCTGTAAACAATGTTGCGTCCATCAAAAACCGTTTGATTCCGATATAATATTGGTCTTGATTTACACAATATGATATAACTAAACAATAGAAAATATAGATCTGCTGGCTCGAGACTGGCATTTTCTCTGTATATTCTGTTATGCTGCTGATATACCCCAAAGCACAAAGTAAAAAAATGAATTAGTGTTGCTTCCAGAATATTGCGGTTATCAGTTTCGAGATGTGGGAGCGCCACCTACGCAGCAGTTTGATTACTTCATTGCTTGCATGGCGTTATGATCTCACAAATGACCTATTGTGTATCGTAATAGTCTTACAGACAGTGAGGAAACCTAATGAATAATATTAATATTGATTTTAGTTAACATTATCCAACAAGTTTCATAACTTTAATAATAAATCAATGCCTATTTGATATTGGTTTACACAGATAGAAGAATAAATAATTTGTTTCATTCTGGTTCAGACAATATCTTTTTTTTTTTCTTAAGCGTAAAAAATAAGTTTTATAATCAGTAGCATTGAATAGTAGATTTAAAACATTGTAATTCAAAGAGCAACTTTACTTCCAAATCAACAAGACATTTGACACAAGCAGAATCTGCAGAAAGCATGAACATTTCCCAGTGATGACGTAGTTGACTTGATTTAGGTCAAGACATATGCCTCTATTTCAATGAGATTGTTTCTAATAAGGTGGATTACTTCCACTAATAATCATTCCAGTTGTTGGATTTTCATGTGTGAGGATAATTACTGATGCAGAAATAAATGTACATTAATCTATTTCTGACTGGACACTTCATTGTTTGATTTGTAATGGTACAGCAGACAAATTTTATAGTGGGAATTACTTACATAATAGAAAACGCTATCTGACCAGGGCTAGTTTAAAGAGTTTTATAAATGGTGTGGTTACATAACATTCTGTCACATTCTTTTCTAAACAGAGAAGAGTTTAGTTAGTCCTGAAAGTTAACATTTAAACCACTCTTGTCATAGGGTGGAGTCCATGTTACAGGAAACCCATTCAACCCACCCCCGGCTCCAACCCTCTAGCCATTGGACATATCTTTAGTTTTATTTGTAACAAGAGCCTGAAGGGTGAATTGGCCATTTTCCGACAGACGTAACCTGTTCCCCATGTCCCTTTAGCATGAATTTTAAAAATGGCCGCCAAAATGTTCATAGTAATAGTAAAATTATGTTGTAAAAAGTGGGATAAGGAAACTTCCCACGGTTGCAGCCAACCATTAAAGAGAATACGGCACAAAAAGTTCATGGACTTATTTTAACTACTCAGGTTCTCGCAAATTATTATGTTAACATGTTGTCATATAAAAATTTTCAAAAAATGAATACACTGTATGTAAAGTATACTGACTACGTGATAAGGAATAATTATGACACTCTTATATTCACCTAATAATATGGTAATCATATACCAAATTTTAATTAAATTTGTTCAGAAAAGTGCTATATGTAGACAAATAGTTTTGGCATTTGCTAACGAACTGGCAAGTTGACCTGTCAAAATAGTGACCAACAGTATTGTTTGCCAGTATATTTTCATTAATATATGTATTACATAGTTCAAGCGATATATATACATAACGTTAATTTGTATATCGTTACATTAGAAGTAAAACATAATGTTGCATGTTAAAAATAATATGTGTATCTTCACGCCAATTATTTAAAACTCTTCACCCATCGTCAATTCTTAATCATTGAATCCCATTCCATCTTTACGGCTGTACGTCTCCACTTTCCTCGTATGCCGCTATACCGTAGGCATCAGAGTTGCACTAAAATTGCTTCCACAGTCTCAAATGCCGTTTTGTTTCTGTAAAAAAAAATTCCAAATATAATAACAAAAAGTCAGTATTACTTCACATTGTCGGCCAATCGGAACATACTCGTCTTTTTTATGCCAGTCAAATACCTTCTACTCTCTAAAATAAACTTGGAGGTAATCGTCGTGACACTTAAAAAGATGTATATCGTGTTACATATGAAGGGACAGATTCTAATGAAAGAAGAAAAAAAATAAAATCACAAAGTAGAAATTATTCTCCACTGCCGATTCTGGTGGAATAACTTTGATTCCTTTTTTGAGACTCATACGTAATCGTATGAAAAATTCTCCAATTGGTCCGTTTGTTTTTTCCTTTCAAAATAACAAATGTTAAACAAATACCAATATTTGCAATTATTAAAGTTATTCTTCCATGAAAAATAAATAGAAGAATTCATTGGTTTAAACAGTCACAGGGTACTGCTATTAGTGATGACGCGTCGTCCAGTCGGTGTGACATCGTTGAAGTTATTTTTCAGCATATATTTATAAGCCAAAAACATACGATTTGCTGGGTGTTTTACTTCAGTTTCTGTCAATACGATTTACGACTGCACTACTACATCCATAAAAATAAGTTCCAAAATTTAGCAATAATTTTTAATATCTACTTTTTATACATTTGGATTGTAGATGTAATGTTTCAAAATTATATATTTCATTCAATTAATTAAGGCTTGATACGAAAGAGAACGATCAATCACTGAGAAGGAGACTGCTTGACAAAGAGCACGTGCAGATTCTTCCAGAGATGGAATTAGTTTTATTACAATATTGGAAACCAGCCGCCATGATTCAATAGATATATATTTTATCCTACCTCCCATATTTAAGATTGAATCAAATTGCCGTTATGCAACTTCTTAGACTCAAAGAAATATCTTAATAAATCCTGACTTTCAAAGCACTTTGAACATTTGAAACTATACTCGTTTCTTCTGGGATTTTTCTATCTCACACTCAGAGCTCCAAGTGGCAGAATTCTATATGGTGCTCGCTTTTACAAATCACTAAAATCTCATTTCTGTCCACGTGGGTTTGCGTCTTTGCTTGGCCAACGTGGTATGTGAGAAGGTGTGACCGCAGCTGCCTATGAAGTCTTCTCGGGATCTTACTCCACCAATGAACAGACTGTCATACAGAACCCATCATATGCTGAAATAATGTCGTTAAACATACAAAACCAAATTAATCAAACTTCTTTCATATTAAGTGTCACGGGTTGGAGGCAAATCAAAATGAATGCTTTTTTACGTCAGAGATCTCTTCAAAGTTCATGCTCTTCCAGAATGTAATGTTTTATTAAATTACTAAGGGGAGGAAAAACAATGTGAGAACTATCCTTTTGCTATATTCTCGAATAAGATGGATAAGGACAAGAGCATTTCGATTGATGGTTGAAAATCAGACTAAGTTAGGAACTGCCTCCTCGGTCCCTGTGACTCAGTGATTAGTCATGTTTTCAGTTATCATTGAGGACATTTTTATATTGAATATTGAGCGAGAAAGGATTAAATGCTAATAACAGTTCTGGAGTTGATAGCTCGAGGTTATATTTTACATTTCTTAGGGCAAATCAATTGAAAATGTGTCAAAAGAGTATGCGTTTCAGCTATGGTGCGACCGACGTCAACTTATTATGTCAGTGCGTTCTGGAGTGACGTGACAACGCAACCTGAAGAGTTTATGTTGACAACACCGTTTGTAACATCCTCGTATCTTCGACGCCACTGTACTTTAAATTTAAACTATAACAATCACTTCGATCGAACTTTCCCACCATCAACATTTGGTTTGTAGCTTAAAATGTTTAAGCTCACACGTGATCTTTGATGTCACCTCAATGTCATATCAAAATCACGTGTTTTCAACCAAAACTGTTGCAGTGTTTACTCTTAAGATGTTTTTAAATTTCGCGTTATTGCAATGATATATTTTGTAAAATCTGGAATAACTGCATGTACAAATTTTTATGCAAGTATTATTGATAATATAGTAATAAACATAGTTCAAGGATATATTAATAAATTAATTTTATGGCGTAACATTGGAAAGAAAAAACATTTGAACATTTTAACCGTAATTGTGTAAAAACCCATACTTATGTTAACTCTCACGCCCACGCAATTCTTATCATTGTCCATTCATCTTAGCTGTAAGTCTCCAATATACTCGTATGCGCTATATACGATCAAGTTGCACTAAATTTCCACAGTCCAAATGAATTTTTTTGAAAAAAAAACTGATTTCAAACATCATTACAAAGTCATATTACTTCACAATTACTCGGCAATCGGAACAAATGTTGTTTTATGCAGTATACCTTCTACTCTCTAAAAAAAATGAGGTAATTCTCTGTCTACTTAAAGGACGAAAAAACTTACCTAGATGGCTCACAAAATTCTAATTAAAGTAGAAAAAATAAATCACAATAGAATTATTCTCCTCTCCGATTCTGTGACTAACTCTCATTCCTTCTTTGAGACTCTACTAATCGTATAAAAATTCTCCATTGGTCCGTTTTTTTTTCCTTTCAAATCTACTCAACTGTAACAATACCAAATTTGCAATATTAAAGTATCTATCAGAAAAAAAATAAATTCATGTTTAAACAGTTACTATGTTTTTTTCTATTAGTGAATGACGTTCTGTCCAGTCCGGTTGACATCGTTGAAGTTATTTTCAGCATATAATTATATAGCCATATAAATTAGATTTAGCTGTGTTTTACTTATATTCTTAATTAATGATTTACGACTAGATATACTAATATCCATAAAAATAATTCCAAAATTAGCAATAATATTTAATATCTATTTTATATACATTTATATATTATTAATTTCAAATTATAATATTTATTCAATTATTAAGGCTTGATACGAAAGATAACGATCAATACTAGAAGGATATCTTGACAAAATCACGTAGCAGATTATTCATAGATGAAATTAGTTAATATATATACAATATTAATACACCGCATTGATTAATAAATATATATTTATATCCTATATCATATTAAGATTGATCAAATTGTTATAAATTCTTAGAATCAAAGAAATACTTAAAAATCCGACTAAAGCATTGAACTTGAACTATACTCGTTTCTTCTGGTTTTTTTTCAAGCATCAACTCCAAGTGGCATATTTATATGCCGCATTTTAACAAAATCACTAAACTTCATTTTAACCCGTAGATTTCGTCTTTGCTTGCCAAAATGATAAATACAAAGCTTGATCAGCGTGCCTATGAAAATTCTGTATTTCCCTAACCAATGAACAGACGTCAAAGACCATCTATTTTGTAATAATGTTAAGCAATATAATACCAATAATGTTCTATCGTATTTATGTACGGGATTGGAGGCAAATCAAAATGAATGCTTTTTACTCAGAGATCTCTTAGAGTTTCTCTTTCCAGAATGTAATGTTTGTTTAAATTACTTGGGTGAAAATTCAAGTGGGCAATATCCTTTTGCTATTTTCTTCCTGGTTCGAACTGCTGAAGGATGAGCATATCGATGATGGTTTAAAATCAAGTGTGGCTATGTGTAGGAACTGCCTTCTCGTCCCTTGATCAGTGATTTTGTCTCTTCAGTTATCATGAGGATTTTTATTGTAGCTTGTAGCGCGAAGGATGAAGCTATAACAGTTCTGGATGATAGTCGAGGTATATTTTACATTCTTAGGGCACTTATTGACCAGTTGTTCAGTTATGCTTTCACTGGCTATGTGACGACGTCAATTTATCATGCGTTCTGGTTGACGTATTCGAAATCTTATGAGTATGTTGCAATTACAGGTTGGTTATACTAGGATCTTGTCGACTGGCCACTTAATTTAAACTTAACAATCATTCGATCGATTCCAACATATCATTGGTTTGTAGCGAAAATGTTTTAAGCTCTACATGATTTGATGTCCCAGTGTCATATCGATGATTTTTAACCAAACTGGTTGCATGGTGTATATCTTAAGATGTATTTTAAATTTCCGTTAGTTGCAATTGAGTATTTTGAAAAATGGATAAACTTGCTTGCCCTTGCCAAACTTTGATAAATGTATTAATACTTGAAACAATCTCGGGAAAAACTGTATTTAGTTTTACCTAATTAAAAACTAAAGGACTGCAGAAGGTGAAAGAAACACAAGCATTTTAGAAACATGTACCGGTCGTTGTTACAAAAACCATTAGCGATAAAGCGCAACGCCCAGCGAGTTGATAGATGTCCTGTACTGTAAGTGTAACAAAGACAATAATAATCATTCAGTGTCAACAAACTGAAACCCAAGTTATGTACTTAAGTATTACAATGTAAGATCATTTGTCATTGAACTGTTTATAAAACATCTTCACTTTTTAAGATAACCTAATAATCGTAGATTACAAAAAAGGTGTATACAGTTTCTCTTCACGTGAACACAATCCATGCCAAGTTTCAGTATTACCTTATCTTGGCGAACAACCACAGCTGATTCCGAGACCAGAAGAAATGTCACTATTCAAGTAGTCATACAATCCTCTCTCTTCATCTTCGGTTCTTTACCAAGAACGACTCTCGAATGAAACTCTTGCACTTAATTTACTCTTCTCATCCCTCTCTTACTCTCTCTTCTCTTCAAATACTCTCTAGACACCAATATCCGGGCAATATAATTGCTACTCAAAAGTACAAAATAAAATAGATGTCGTTGATGTATGCTTTTAGTTTTTTTTTAACTTTTAAATTTTCCGCAACTATGGATACGGGTTTTGTATTTATTGGATTACACACATGTGAAGATATGAAATGTAAGTTTACATACAATTTATTTTATTTTATTGTATATATTTTATATTTCATTAAAAAGTACTCATTAAGATAAACCTAGATATTAGTTACTATTTTATATTAGTATTAATTATATTATTAATATATCCCTAATATACGTGATCCCTTGTGATCATACGCTTGATTTATATATATATATATATATATATATATATATATATATATATATATATATATATATATATATATATATATCTTCTTAGTATATTCCTACTCCTCCAACTCCTCCCTGTCGTCTACAATGGCATAAATCTGGTTGTTCTTTCATAATTGATCGCTTCAAAGGACAGTTTTAGGAGAGGAAAAGAAAAATAGATTTTTTTTTAATAGTCTTGTATAACAATCCATTTATTTTCTTTGAATTATGTGAATTCCTAAAAATAATAAGGTAAAATCTAGAACAAGTATCTCTGCTAGACTTATAAAAGCGCCACTTAGGAAACAGTTTCATTACGGCTTTTTTTATATGACGTTATGACATCAATAGTCTTGATCCATTACCACATATTTTTTTTTCATAAAACAAACATTCTGCATGCCACACGATAAAATGCTTACCAAAAATAAAAAATTACCTTGACCCTTGTAGTAGACCAACACCATTTTTATAAAGAAAAATTAAACAACATATTAACTACCCAGATTGTATGGATAATTCCTTAGACCAATTAAAAAAAAATACATATGACGCTACCCACCACACGATATATTATGCTTGGGTTGAAAAGCCCTTCTACAAGCCAGTAGAAATAGTGTTAATAGTGGAAGTGATATTGGTAGAATAGTATTGGTACTTACTGACGCTGGTTATTGTTACTCTGAATTGCCTTACGGAATTAAAGTAAAACGATAGAATGTGGTTTGAGCTAAGTAAAAATGTATCATAACGCATGCGAATATTTACCCGTTTCTTCTTGACGTAATGACCAGACGAGCATCGATGAAGAAATAAATATTAGCAGCGTGTACGAATATTCGCTGTATGGTAGTTACAGTCGATGAAATAGATATTTTAGTAGCAATAGTTGTAGTGGTAGTTGTTGTAGTAGTAAAAGTAGTTTTAAGTGTGGTACTTCTAGTAGCTATCATAGAAAAATCAGTGTACATAGTAGAACAAAGTTCCTCATTTTGGAAAGGTAAAAAAGGTATGTAAACCAGGACTGTAAGGTCAATAGAACAAGTTTACAGCATTCATTATTCTCATTGCACGTTTAGTTCATATTGATTAATAAAATGTGAAGGCTACTGCATCTCATAGATTTGACCGATCATGTCATAGATGTCATAGATCTATCCATTGTACTTTAAACAATCATTTCGATAACCTTTCTTAAATATATATCCCTAAGAGATGGTGTGTCACTTACTACGTTTAAGTTCATTTGCAATGCGTCAATACAAAATCAAAATTAAACATTTCGTATAACAATATACAAAACTTGCATGGTTTTCAAATGTTATAAAATGCATTCGAGCTGAAACTTTTTAACGTAGTTCACAATTTTGCGACATTAATTGCTAAAAATAGGCGAGAAATGAGAAACAATTAAGAAACATTTTTACTAACATCGTTACCATCATAGCAAAGAAAGCACAGTATCTGCACACACACACACACACACAAACACACACACACACAAACACACACACACACTTGCTAAAAATAGGCGAGAAATAAGAAGCAATTAAAAAACATTTTTTCCTGACATGGTTTCCATCATAGCAAAGAAAGCACAGTATCTGCACACACACACATATATATATATACATATATATATATATATATATATATATATATATATATATATTATAATAATCTACATTTATATTCAATGTACGTGTAAGTAATTAATATCTTTATTTGTCAGTGTTTATAAAATTATACAGACATATTGATTAAATTAATTTAATATACTATAGCAAAATTATACATATGGTTGTTATAGCTAAAATAGAAGAGTCACGTGTGTTCCTTGTCGTATCTGTCACAAGTCAGACTGGTTTCTCCTTGGAACAGAAAATCACGAACTGGGCATTATTTAATTAATGATCCAATTCTTATATCAGTGATGAGATAGACTGAAAAATCCCTATCCGGCTCAAATGGTCGAATGAAATTCAACTTTCGTTATGTCCTAACATTAGATTCAAATTGGTTCATGTATTACATCGATGTATATTGAAAGCTCAGCATATTTTCATTTGACTATCGATAGATCATTTTGCTCGATTGCAGCAAGTTTTGTATTATTGAAAGATATTGTCAATATATGTAAACATTTAGTTTGTAATACATTTTGTGCAGCCTAGAATGAATCTTTCGAATATTTCATCAATCATCCAGTCAAATATTTCAGTTAGCTTTTACACACGCTATAAACAAAAATGTGTTCGTCTTTCATCAGACAGTTATCAACCATTGTGATTTTTTATTGTAAAAAAGTTGACTCGATATGTTTGAGATTTCTGATAGATGAAAATGTGTAAATTCACATTAAGACTTTCATTATAAAATCTATTTTTTTTACGCGTAACTAATTATAGTTTTTTTGCGGCTTGATGGCTAATGATAGATAAGATAACGTATTTAAGCCTGATAGAGCTCGCAGCAGGAAATATACAAAATGAAGAAGAAAGAAACAGAGGCAGCACTCAATAATACACTAATAATTACTTCCATAATGCAGGATATTATCCTTATAAGAGAATTTCCTGTCCACAGATCGGCAGACATCTGGTGACACACCCTTCAATTCCTCCACCCATTCACATGGTTTCTCCCCATTGGACTTCTTGGGTAACCACACCTTTGGCTCAGGAGGGCCTTTTGTATTACCTGGAGACCCATCTACTTCCGGACAAATGAGCGGTATGGGAAATTCGCCCCAGCAACTATTCGGAAAGATGCCTGAAGTAAATCAACCAGGATCCATGCCATTCAGCCCTATGACCGGCTCAGGGCAAATGGGCACTTCTGGTTTCGCAAGTGGCGGTACAACAGCTTTGACCTTGAATAAGACCACGGTTGGACATTCCAATGATACTCAGCCTGGATCTAATCCATTCAGTCCCTTCACTGCAGTGAGTCAAATGAGCACTTCGGGTTTCGCTTCAGGGAATCAAATGTCTTCTTCCAGTGGTGAAAACGAAACTGTCCATGGATTTAATCCAATGAACATCATACCCAACTCTGCTGCACAAAATACTGCGGGTTTTTCAACAAATGGCGTCTTTGATCCAAACAAATTCAACAGCATGTTTTCAAGTTCGTTTAACCATCAAGGAGTGTCTGGTTCATTTAATCCATTAATTGGAAGTAAGTTTACCATAGCCAAGAATAGAAATGAACACACACACACACACACACACATATATATATATATATATATATATATATATATATATATATATATATATATATATATATATATATATATATATATATATATATATATATATATATATATATATATCATGTTATCATACAATGTAACGGGTTTGTTATCCCTGTATGGTTTGGTTGTGAGGAATTGGGTTGGGGTAATTCAAATATTTATTTTGATGTGGCACCCACCCAGGCTCAATTATGGTTCAGAAGATGGCTTAGTGAATGTTGGTTTATACCTCAGAGCTCCCAGTCAACAATGCCGACGGTGAAAAAATACAAGGTACAAAGGTTGGAATTCAAAAAGAACAATTTAATTAACAACTAATAGTCAGTCACTAGAATTACGCAAATGCTTTCGCTCGACACTTTGAGCTTTTTTTCATCATATGATGCTAGTGTGAGAATCTTCGACCTATCCTTGGTTTCTCTTAATCTCCTGATTCCTCTAGGTCTCTTAATTTCCTCTAGGTTTCTTCTCCTTCTTCTCTTTCCGCTCATCCCCAACTACTTCTCTTCTCTTTCGTCTGTCTGTCGACTCCAACTTGCTGACTCTGATTGTACTGACAGTCGCACCTTGTATCAAATAGTAATTATGCCTACTACTTTCAAGCATTCTCCAATAACATACAGGCATAGCCCTGTCCGTTATGTTTGGTGTATGTTCAAAATTCTCTCTCTCTCTCTCTCTCTCTCTCTCTCTCTCTCTCTCTCTCTCTCTCTCTCTCTCTCTCTCTCTCTCTCTCTCTCTCTCTCTCTCTCTCTCTCACACACAAACACACATACACACACACACACACACACACACACATATATATATATATATATATATATATATATATATATATATATATATATATATATATATATATATATATATATATATATATATATATATATATATATATGTATATGTATATATATATATGTATATGTATATATACATATATATATATACATATACATATATATATATATATATATATATATATATATATATATATATATTCTACATTTGTGTATTTTAGAAAGACAAGCTGGCAATGGAACAAGCAGTTCCGGGTCTAGTCCCACTAGTTCCACTTCAAGCTCTGGTTCCAGTTCTAGTTCTGGATCAGGATCGGGTTCTCCATCAGGATCAGGTTCTCCATCAGGATCGGGTTCTCCATCAGGATCAGGTTCTCCATCAGGATCGGGTTCTCCATCAGGATCGGGTTCTCCATCAGGATCGGGTTCTCCATCAGGATCGCAACCATTGACACAAAACATGCAGCCTCCATCGTTTCTTATCAACCCATCTCAGTTTATGACTGGGGGCGGAGGGTGAGTTAAGACCAATAGAAGTAGGATGAGGATAATATTTTATCAGTAATATTTGATGAAATGAGATAAACAATAAAACTAAAATCAGTCTAATAAAAAAAAACACTCAACGTCCATAAAAGGCATATCCAATACTATATAGAGCATGTTCTGTACTATATATTTCGGTTAATTCTCTCCCTCCCTCTGTCTCTCTCTCTCTCTGTCTCTCTCTCTCTCTCTCTCTCTCTATATATATATATATATATATATATATATATATATATATATATATATATATATATATATATATATATATATATATATATATATATACATACATACATACATACATACATACATACATACATACATACATACATACATACATACATACATACATACATACATACATACATATTGTGTGTGTGTGTATGAATGTATGCCTGGATGGGTGGAAGTGGAAGCAAGTCTATGCTGCTGAGGTCTACTTTTCATTTTTTGTCGAATAATGTATACTCACTGTATCGTATGCAAATAATTCTATAATAAAACTATCCATGATCTAGAATATTTGATAAATGAAAATCTTCAGACAAATCAGTCAGTTACTATCGATTAAAAATTTGAACATAATAGTTCTAACTTTCGTTTGTGAAGCTGAGACACGTAATGTCTCCCAGTCTCGAGGACGTTCTTGAGTTGACCATGGTTTTTGAGAGAGGAAATACTTTTTGAAACGATGCTCAGAACAAATGCTATTTAGAGCTGAGACGAAAAACAATTACTGTAAACAAACAGAACTATCGAGTTCATTTTGGAATGTAAACCAGTATAAGGCTGTCTTCAAGTGCTCAGAGTAATTGCTTTTGAAACAATATATGCAGGTTGTGCAATATACATGATGCCTAATGTTGAGTATTCGTTTTATCTGTTTACAATGCTACATAAATTATCTTTGTTGTACAACATTAAATATCTAACCATGCTTTAAACTGTGGTTACTCTTGCATATTTTTTAGCTTTATTTATATTGAATATAAATTTAACAATATCATACCATACCTTTCCTAGATCTGCACCGAGCAGTGGTGGAGGTGGAGGCAGCAGTAGTGTGGGTAGCAGTGGTTCTCCATCGACGAGTAGCGGAGGCAGTGGAGGCAGTGGAGGCTCTCCGTCCTCAAGTAGCGGAGGGAGCGGCAGTGGCGGTGGAGGTGGAGGTGAATTTTGATTATTAGCATTACTTCCAAGTGTTTTGCCCTAAAGTAATGAAATTGCATCTGCCTGAAATACATATATGCATACATACATACATATATGCATACATACATACATACATACATACATACATACATACATACATACATACATACATACATACATACATACATACATACATACATACATACATACATACATACATACATACATACATACATACATACATACATACATACATACATACATACATACATACATACATACAATATTAGAGATTGTAGATCAGGTTACTATCTGTCGTGGAAAACAAAAGTTAGCAAAAGCAGCAAAGTGATGTATGTATGTATGTATGTATGTATGTATGTATGTATGTATGTATGTATGTATGTATGTATGTATGTATGTATGTATGTATGTATGTATGTATGTATGTATGTATGTATGTATGTATGTATGTATGTATGTATGTATATGTGTGTGTGTATGTATGTATGTATGTATGTATGTATGTATGTATGTATGTATGTATGTATGTATGTATGTATGTATGTATGTATGTATGTATGTATGTATGTATGTATGTATGTATGTATTGTTAGGTATATGTGATTAAATTGCTTTTATATAATGTTTCAAATTCTTTTTATTTCATTTTTGTTTCATTGCATTTATTTGCAATGAATATTTTTCTCGGATTCGGAAATTTTGTTTTTAGTAGTGAGATATAATTTTAGCACAAACCTTGTTTATTGAAGATGAAAGAGTAATACGTGAGAATTGACATTGAGTTCGTTTTACCTTGGCAACAAAGCAACAGGAAGTTAAAATGATTTATCAGCATCACGGACATACTCTTTTCACGTGATCACTGTTTGTGAACAACCTTTTTCATGATTGGTTTTTAAATCGGTCTTCTCTGGACGACGTGACAAAGCTAGCATACCAAGAGACCACATGACCAATCTCGCGAGATTTGAAATGATGTTTTCAGTTTAAATACGTATTCTTAAAATTGTTTTTGGTAGAGTCATTCAAAACCTTGAAGAAACAAGGTGTTGTTTTTAATTTGTTGCCAGAATATTTTATTCTTTTTCTGATATTTTTGGATTCAATAATTTATTTTCCCGGACACTCAACAAGTTGACTTTCTTTTTAACAAATTATGAAAGATATTCAAGGAAATTAATTCTGGAATTCTTCGGAAACAAAGACTGATTCAAGTGAGGAATTATTGTTATTCATATATTGAACTACATCTGACGTCTTCGCCATCCATATTCATACGCTGTCGAGGCTCTAACACGGAAAGGACTATTTTGTACAAGGACTTGTGCATTTATTCTTAGAATCATATTTGGATTAAATTCACAAA
>JAEAOA010000964.1:277500-395000 GCA_016746295.1 Potamilus streckersoni | reverse complement strand
CAGTAGCAGTGGTGGAGGCGGTAGTGGTGGTGGTGCATCTCCACCTAGTTTTGACCCTAATTCCGTCAATAAACCTCAAACCAACCTGCTTGACCCTTCCCAATCTAAGCTGGGATCAAGCGGTGGCGGCGGCAGCGGTTTCAACCCAGACACGTTCAACACAATGAATTTCAATTTTTTCAACCCAAGAGCTCAGAGTGGCGGCGGTGGCGGTGGTGGTGGTGGTTCTGCACCACAATTTGATGGCACAAAAGTCAATCAGTTACAAACAAACATGCTCGATCCCTCTCAGTCCAAGCTGGGAGCTAGCGGAGGAGGAGCAGGGGGATTCAATCCTGACCAATTCAACTCCGTACCTTTCAATTTTTTTAATCCACAGAATCAACTAGGGTAATTTGAAGAACTGTGTGCATGTAAATGGAATCAGTTTTAATGTATGCCTTAACGTTTACTTTACATAATTTTAGGGATCGATTAAGAAGCGTCACAAATGACGTCACGTGATTTTGGCCGATTGTTGACCCCTTCCTTCCTCATCACAAGTTGTCACAAAAAGTCGGATTTCCTCAAATATGACGTCTCAAATCTCTGCACCCCACTCCAAAAAAGCTGTATTTCCTATTTGAATATTAACATGTTTCAAATCACTTTATTGTCATTGTAGCTTGCATTTAGTGTGGCGCTGCACTCTAACCTTGCAGGAGATCAAAAATAAAAACAAAAGAATGAAAATTAAGTGCAACTTTTATTTGAAATTAGGCATGTTGATGTCACGTCACATTTCTTAAACACCCCCTGCTCCTCGTCACAAATGTGTGACCCTATCCCGCAAGCCACGTGACGTCATTTATAGACGGCCCCTAATAACCTTTAAAAACAAACAAAACAATTCTCCTCCAAAACTGACTAAGCAGGATTTAACAGATAAAACGCTTCTATACATTCCCGTCAACCTTTACATTTGTTATGTTACTAACGTTAGAATAAATTTCCAGACTAAATGAAATTTTATTTCAATTTCATCCCAATCGTCATTATAATTATATGTAGGTATATTAATACTAACATACGCGTCCTCTCTTAAGTGCGAAATGCATGCATGATAAGATATGTACATGCATGTATAAATGTATCCAATCATAGAGGCAGCCAGAAATTGATCAATACATAGATTTTATTTATCCTTATTATGCTTTTATGTTATACATACATAAATAGATACATACATATACAATAACATACATACATAATATACATACATACATACATATACATGCATACATACATATATGCATATATACATACATACATACATACATACATACATACATACAAACATACGTACGTACGTACGTACGTACGTACGTACATACATACATACATACATACATACATACATACATACATACATACATACATACATACATACATACATACATACATACATACATACATACATACATATGCAGGCATGAATAGGTATGTGCGAACATACATACATACATACATACATACATACATACATACATACATACATACATACATACATACATACATACATACATACATACATACATACATACATACATACATACATACATACACACACACACACACACACATACATACATACATACATACATACATACATACATACATACATACATACATACATACATACATACATACATACATACATACATACATACATACATACATGCATACATACATATGCAGGCATGCATACGTATGTGCGAACATACATTCATACATAAAAACATACATACATACATACATACATACATACATACATACATACATACATACATACATACATACATACATACATACATACATACATACATACATACATACACACACACACTTACACACACACACATACATACATACATACATACATACATACATACATACATACATACATACATACATACATACATACATACATACATACATACATACATACATACATACACTCATACATACATACACTCATACATACATACACTCATACATACATACATACACTCATACATACATACATACACTCATACATACATACATACATACATACATGCATACATACATACATACATACATACATACAACATACATACATACATACATACATACATACATACATACATACATGCATACATGCATACATGCATACATGCATACATACATATGCAGACATGCATACGTATGTGCGAACAAAAATTCATACATAAAAACATACATACATACATACATACATACATACATACATACATACATACATACATACATACATACATACATACATACATGCACACGTACATGCACACGTACATGCACACTTACATATGTGAGTACATTCACACAAACATACATGCATACACATGCAGGCGTACATACGTGTGTGCGAACATATATATAAACATGCACATACATACACACATACATGCATCATGTATACATCCATCCATACATCCATCCATACATACATACATGCATGTATGCATACATACATACATACATACATACATACATACATACATGCATGCATGCATGCATGCATGCATGCATGCATGCATGCATGCATGCATACATACATACATACATACATACATACATACATACATACATACATACATACATACATACATACATACATACATACATACATACATACATACATACATACATTCATACATACATACATACATACATACATACATACATACATACATACATACATACATCGTCACCTACACGCGTTTAATTCGTTACATATGAAATAGTTACGATCTCCGTTATGGAAACTGGATCTCAGAATGTTGATTATCTGAAGCTCTTCCTCGTACAAGCAGCTTGTGCGTCGAAACATGGGCAGATCATCGGCCGTCTTTGTGGGACTGTTTTGAACATTTTTGTCGAAACGTCTAGTATACGTTCTCGGATATTCTTGGATGTGCGCATTCGAAAAGTGTCTCAGCCACTGGATGTTATCATAGAACAACAATTATGTGGCATCACATTCGCCATATATGCTTATTTTTGTCCTTGTCACATTTCTGGCTGCTAGTGACCTTGGCCAACAGTGGCTAGATTATTAGATTTCAATTTCAGTAAAATATTTTTTTCCTATATGTTGAGAAAATGTCCTCGTGCAAATTAGAGGAGTGACAAAACGGGTGTTATTCGTTTTAGTCTATGTTAAAGAATGTAATGGAACGTGGAAAAAATGCCAGTCTCAAATATATAAAGCTCATTACTGAGTTTCTTGAATTCGTATTTGACAAATCTAACTACCAGCTGAAGTCCACAAACACTTCAATATGCAGATTTTACAGGCACTAGTAACGTTTCGTTTTCGTCAGACCTTATTTTAGTAACCTAGCATTTTTTGTTAAGGAAAAATAACGTAAGATTATATATTCCGAATTATGCTTTTCACTTTTCATAAATCTAAAACCTATTTTGACTGGTGAATACAAAGTTTAACAGAACTCATCATCGTACCGGTGTCCATCATATCCCTATTATCTCATCTACTCCGGCCACGGTTACGATATGTTAACCTACCTACATCTTGCTGGATCGATGAAATATTTTGGTTCTTTGGGTCTATGAACCTTACTGAATGTAACTGCAAGCCACCGCATCCAATCAAAATCAAGTTGTTCAAATCTGAGCACTGTTCTTACACGATCAAAACAAAGGGAGCACATAACTGACATGAACTATAGATAAACAATTTTCCACTCTCTGCTACCTAGTCATAATTTCGAAGTTAAAGTTTCAAAGTATCCTTCTGAGATAAGTTTCTGTCACCATTTTCTTCAAATGTACAATGAACCGATGTTACACGCTTTTGGTAAGCTGGCATTACGCGCTAAGGAAGGCGGCTCTTAAATCCAATAGATGTCGCTCGGACAAAGCACTGAACTTTCTGATCGATTTGACTAGGTGTAAATAGGTTAACATATCGGAACCTTGTCTGGCAAATATGCTGTTAAGTCGAAGACCTAGATTTTAACAAGGCTATTCTCAGGGGTTGATTGATGTGGAAAAGCATGTGGTAATGTAAAATCATGTGATACCCAAGGAAAGCCCACTACTGATTCGGTTGTGATTCAATTAGACCATAGTAATGACGAAAACACGCTTTTAGCCAGTGGGGATGATTCACACATAGGGTATATGCTGAAGCCTCGGATGTAAACAAGCTGGACTACAGCAACATTTTAAACTCTGCATCATGTTGGAATATCCAATGTCTTATTAAATACAAATATGATCTTGAAATAGAGAACTTTATCCATCAGTGAGTCATTTTCCTGACTTTTAAATTCTTAGCTCTGTCAGAAAAAAAATAAAGATTTATAAAAGGTAAATATTCAGGGGTTGAAACGGTATTTATCACATCTACATAAAAAGAAAAATATATTTTTAAATGCGGTTTTGTATAACTTATTGGTTATATTATATTATTTTTTATTTTAATTTTCATTTTGACTTTAAAATGGCATAACTTGATGTTGTAATTACACTTTACCCAAAGTATCAATTATTGGTGGTGAAAATAAGAAAATTGCATTGAATTATTCAAGAAAATTAATATTAATTTTTTATGATCGTGCAAATACTGAATTTTTAGTGTTTTCATGAGATTTTAGCAGACAGTGAGGTGAAATGAATATATGGTTCCTTCTGAAAAATGTCGATTTTCATATTTGGTATTCTATAACGAATCCAACGATTTAGAGCTTCAAAAAATTACTAATAAAAGGTCAATAATTTCGAAATATTACTCTTGGAATTTTGTAAAGCCTATAAAATGTAGAGTCAGTGGTTAAATTTACCTGCTTTGTACAAGTATTGTATATTATTTCAAAGCCTCCACTGAATTATTTCATTATATAACAAGGTTTTGAAGTTGAAGACTGTAAATCGGTTCATTTTCTACTAACATATTGAACAAACGCGAGTCATTTTATTGAGTGTCAATTTTTTTATTAGGGTTTAGAGTTCACATAGATTTCAGCATAGCAGCATAAACTACAAAATTTTATTAAACGCCACTTCAGTATGACTGTAAGTGCGCACCACCTTGTCAGCTCAAGCAATCAAATGTCTCACGCCCCAGCAGACGCAACCACAGCTTGAAACAAACCCTGGTTCGATGATCACTGTAGGAAACGTAGGCGGAAATAAATTCACATCATATAACCCAACAATCTGAATTTCTTTTTTTCTTCAAATGAAGAAGCAAATTACCCCCCAAAAAAACCCCTAGCAGCAGGTTAAATACTGCAAGAACCAATCCAGTGATGCTTTGGAGAACGGTCATGTATATTAATCAAGTCTGGTAGTATAAATATGACACGTCAAGGGTGGTATAATCATTTTAGTACACTTTAACACAAAGACAATTCTATCCCAGTATACTCTCTTCCTTTCGGCGATGATATTAATGATATCATTTAGAGGCACACAGACAAGGAAGATATTATGAGAAACATTCAAAACATTCAAAACATTCTATCTTGGAAAGTCGGGGCGGGGGGTAAGGTGGAAAAAATTGTTGAAATTCGTTGAATTATTAAAGCGCACAGTGACAGAAAATATTCCAATATTAGTAACCTGTTTTTACTAAATATTGCTTTTCAGTGAATTAGAGTTAAGTAAAGAAATTGCTAGTCTTATATGTTCTACTTACTAAGAAAGAAAATGAAAGATAAAAAACAGTAAATGAACAAATCTGTGTCTACCTTATGTGATGTTTTGTAAATAGAAGACGACTATCATTTAAGATCAAAATTTACTTCATCCTCCTGCCAATATTAATTAACCTGTAGTAGAATTTTCTCACTTCTTAAGACTAATTAGGCAACAATTATTGTAGATTTATCTAGCAATTTTAATTATTCTTTTTAGTAAAGACCACATCTTGTAGATAACTAATTTCGCGTAATCTACCTTGAACGAAAATTTTATTGTAATGTATTTAAACGTAATGTGTTTCCTCAAGAATACTTGAGTATATCAAAATATAGATATTGAATGTTCACATCCATTGATACATTCCGCCATTATATCAATTATACCACGAGTTGTAAATTTTACAATTTTAATCATTTGCCTTAAATACTAAACAGAATTTATCATTGTCATTAATATGCACATACACAGTTACATCTATGCATGCATATATTTACATACACAGATATCTACATGCATGGATGCATATATGAATCGTAATCCCTACTAATCTGTGTGTATTTCCTCTTGCTCCGCGAACGTTCGACTGTGAGAACGATTTCTGGTTTGTGGCCAAGGGTTTTTGTGTTTAATTGAAAAGTTGTACATTTAACAGAAAATTGGAGACACCCCTTGCCTTGTCTTAATGACTTAAGCTGATACTAGTTCAACACAAACACACGCACGGACACACACACGCTTCAGTAAAATTTGTTGAATAAAATAATGGTAGCAGTAAATTTCAATATTTTAACTACAAGTTTGGCAGTCAGTCAAGGGCCATGAGCTTATAAAAGGATGCCCTTAGACTATAATATTGGCCACGATCCTCAAAGATCTTACTTGTTCACAACATCTAGTGGCAATAATCGTCGACACGAAAGGAAAATGTTGATAACTGACATTGAATGCTTCACTCCAATAACTTAGATCTTCAAATTTGGATGATCATTATAATAAAGAAACATACTTGCAGAACATGATATTTGGTTTCTAGATTTTTACTGACTTTTTATGTTGCAAAAATTATTAGGTAAATGTCCTGAAATATGTTGGTACCGTTCTTTGACCGCGCTTTTGAACCAACATAACTATGTCAAAATAGTTATGGAACTGGCATGCGCAGATATTACAAACCTATTTGAAATATATTGTGTCTGATATATAGAATAGGTCAGTGAATCAAATATATCACTCACCAAACACCAACGGGCAAATTAAAATGCATTGTTCAATAATATATTAAATATTAAATCAAGACTAACCACATGTATCAACGGGTATTAAAAGTTAATATACAATAACTTTATTATCTTCGTAACCCTCTTACATTATCAGTGACCTGTATCTCTCTAAAATTTAGTTCAAGCCCCGCCCAGTTTCATGAAATAAAAACGGATGTCTTGATGCATCAAAAACATTGAATTTTACAAATTTAATACATGAGGAAATGAAAATAGAACGATGATTTTCAAATTCTGAGTAAAATCAAAGCTAAAAGATTATGCGATATTTTTCTAATATATTTCATACTTTTTTATTCGGATCGTGGAAGCATTCACTCAATGTTGACCCACATAATATAACGTGATCGTAGCTGATCCACGCTGATAATACTTTTATTGGCCATGTGTTAGGTGATTCCATAAATAGCAGCAAAACGAGGTTGACTGACGAATCGAAAAGGTCTATTATCCTTTTACCCTTTGTTTCATAATTTAGACTCGGTTAATACTAGAAGAAATAATATCATTATAGAATATTTTCAGAATAAATAAGCGGAACATATTTGGCAGTAAAAAAATATTAAACTTTATACAACTATGTATCAACTGTTCTATGCAGGGCCGGATCGGAGGATTTCTGAACACATCCACCATCGACTAAAGAAAACTAACACTCACACAAACATACAGTTACTTGTCCGTTGAAATTTGACCGTCGTTTTATTCTTGGGCACGTCAATTAGGCATTATGTACACTATGTGCAAACAGACACATAGACTTTTTATTTAGTTCACGTTAGAGAAATGTCAAAGCCCTTTTAAAATTTTGGAAACCACTCCATCCCCCCACCCTTCCAAAGCTTGACTTGATCCGGACCTGCTATGGTTTATCAGACAGCATGCTAAGAAAGGCTTTGATTCGGCAACGGATATGTCCAGTGTAAATAGCAAAATTAAACAGTTGCCATCAAATCAACCATTCATATTAACGACCTTTTAATTATCTACTGTCGTATAATGCAAAGTCTAAAATAAGTAAGCGTTCAGAGTCAGTTATCAACCAATTTACTGCTCCACTTATTACAGTACAGTCATTGTGCGCAGTGTTATGGCTTACTTTTGCAATGTAACGGAATCGAACTACATAGAAAAAAGTAACATTAGAGAATAAGGCGTACAAACAGAATACAGTCACTCATTTGTAGGAAGACAAACGTACTTTCACATCAGGGGTTGCCCATTAATTTTATCAAAAGCCCACCTGTTTAATCCTAAACCGGTTGAACTCTTGCCAAGGAAGTCATAGTCTTGCATCATCATATTTTGTTTTTATTCATTGTAGATTGTAGACTGTAGTAAGATCAGCCACATGTGATATTATTCAGAAGATCGATACCATTGTGGTTATTCATCTGACAGATTTTTAGGAAAGCTGTTACTAAATTCAAAGACTGCACTGAGCCATAGACATCTAAATAGGATAGCTATCCATTAAAACTTCTATTAAATAGCATCTATGTCAAGTCCATGAGTTATCCCTCCAAGGATGGATAACTGAGCCTAGGAAACTTGAGAGCTTGACTATTATACAGTCATTTTTAACTTGCTACATAAAATAAAGTGCACAAGCACACAACTTCTTCAACTAGATGTAGTGATCATAATACCTTACAAAAAGTGTACACTTTGATAACAGACTCTTGTTCATTTTCGGTAAATGTCCCCCACCCCCATTTGCATGTGTTCTAAAATTGCTGTAGCCTATACACAAAAATTACCATTTATTTATAAACCTTAAATTTCCATAATTCTATTTTTAGCATAATATATTGTCATTTTGCATGGGGTAATTGTTTTAAAAAAAATAATTTTATTAGGAGGATCACTGAGAGTTTGACTGTTGTTGACAAAGGGTGAAGGGGGTAAAAATTTGCCTACAAATTGTTGACATAATAAATGGATGCCCCCTTACTTACTCAAAGACAGAACGGGAACTGGGTCAGTAAAAGAGAAAAGCTTTACCAAAATAACATTTCTTTTTACAAAATAATGAAGAAAATGCAGACAGATTTGCTCGTCATGAGCAATTTCCGACACCTAGTAACATAATGATTGATTGAACTATGCCCAATATGACACTACTGACTTTATCTACTTTTATCAACATAATGGCTTTATAATCCCTTTTTAGCACTATGTAATTATCTTGTACACATACGAAGTATTGCATTTTTCACAAAGCAGAGAGAGAAAGATGATACACACACAAATACAGACATACATACAAACACCCCCACACACCCACACCCACACAACACACACACACACACACATATATATATATATATATATATATATATATATATATATATATATATATATATATATATATATATATATATATATATATATATATATATATATATATATATATATATATATATATATGAAATCTATTGTCTCGCCTTTGTCTCTTTGTCATATTTGACTTTACTTCCTTACTTTTGCATTAGCGTTTTCCTTCAGTCTGACCATTCTCGGACCGACTTAAAATTAGGGTGCGCCTCCCAAACAAGAAAGTGTTAATCATATCGAGCTGCCAAGTTATTACTTGCCTATTCGATGTCAGTCCTAATGTTTATGTGTCACGCGAACCACGAAAATATTTTGCAAAATTATCTAAATAATTGTGCAGCAATACAGTCATCAATATAATTCCTAACCAAGTTATCCTATTGTTAAAATATATTTAAATATGTAAAATGCAATATGTTAAGACTTTTCTCCTCGACGTCAATATATTCTCTAAAACAGTTTGACTTCCTGTTCCTGAAAGATTCACAGAGTTCTTCCTTTTTCACTTTCTACCTCCTTCAAAAAAGTCCAAAAAAAAACTTGTTTACGTTTCATTATCTTCACATTATTTTTTGCTATTTTCTCATTCTAATTTAATTTTTTAAGCTGCAATCATTTTATATAATTGTCAATTATCAAATTTAATCCCTTATGATTATTTTAATTATGGCTTGTTACCCTATTCAGGGTATCGTCGATAATATTGAGTATGCTAATGGCAGAAGTTTTCAAATCATCAAATTTAAAACTTCGCCATACATAAAAACATTTCCTGTAAGCCTAAGCCACAAATCAAAGGTTGCATCAAACCAACTAAAGCCAAGGACTTGTCAATCTTTTAACTATTCCTTCGAGTTATCATTAAATAGCTGCTACCTTAATCACACATAAAAAGAAAACTATACTAATTGCATCCAATTCAAGGCACAATAGTATGCGTCCATTTGTGTTTCCTGTAACATCGCTGTAAAGTCCGATTTCTCGAACCAAATTATTATAAATTCATTGATCATTTGTAAGCTAAAATGAATATATTTTTATTTTTTGGCAAATGAGGATACAAAACTTTCTTAGGGAAGAAAAATATTAAAGCCCTTAAAGACTATTCTCGTTTGCTTTTTTTTGTTTTTAGATTTTTTAAATTAAAAAAAAATCCAATAGTTGTTGACAAGCATCTTGGTTAACAACACATCAGTAAAGGTTGCTGACTCTGATCTTTGCATTCTCCCGCCATTATGCATGCTCACTAAGCAGAAACGGGACATGATATAATTTATAAAAAAAATAAATAAATTCTTGTCGTGTACACTGCTTGTTTGTATTCCTTGTGACAGCTGTGCTATTTTACTATTAAAACAAACTCAATGATAGTCCAATATTACTAAGCCCACCTCTATATTTGTCTTGTCACAAGCATGATAAAACTTTCTGTATGACAGTTGGAGGCGGAAGTACTCATTTCCTGCAGGAAATGTAAGCAGCCCCATATTACATTCGCTAATAAACTGGGAATGTTTGGTTTTCCGAAATTTTATATGTATGCTTCATGTTATAATCAACTAAAACAATGATTATGTCTATTTTGATTATTTCTTGCTGTCAGTAAATGCATCCGATCCCTTGTATTCCGAACCCCCCTTACAATTTTTTTTTTATACTTTTAGCATCAAGTCCTGTTCCATATTGCACGGATGCTTGGACTCTATTTTGTATATGTACAATATTGGTTTTCTGACATATTAGCAACCAGATTCCTGTCTTAAAAATTCGTGACTGCATTATCTGTACGACCGATCCCAAGGCTTTTAGATAAAACAGACCTCATTCACGTATGCTGTACTGGACGTGAGAATCAATTGAACGTATTGAATTTTATAAATATTATTTCTAGTGTGCGAAAGTCATGTGGAAAAAAACCCCGCAAATTACAAAATTCATCTCTATTTCTGACTTTCCTTTCAAAAACATTATATTTATACACATATAGGAAGGTAAAGAGTATATTCTAGGTAAAGCATTTAGACAGACTCCGTAAACATGTGGTTATTGTTCCACTTTGACAGATCAATCACTTAGTGTGCAAATATGTCATTCTTAGCTGGAAGCCATTGTGCATACATTTTGTGATAAACTATCAACAAATATTCATAAATTGTTTCGACAAGACGAATTAAGATTTTTTTTTAAATGTAGAAGTGGTATAAGAAAATATGCAATCTTACATTCTGCACTCTTTCGAGAGACATACCGAAGCCATGATTGCGTTACCGTAAACTGTATAAAAGAGCAATATTTACAACTTTTTCTGCAACAATTCAACTTTATTATCGTCATTAGCCTATACCTTGATATTCCACGAGACCAGTGGAGCATGTCGTCGTCACTGTTGTCGAATAATAATAATAACAAGAAAGAACCTTCTATGCAGCATATCCCCACCACTTCAACAAGGACATTTCCGCCATCGTGAGACACAACTAGATGAAAACTAGGGTAAGGCAGTCGGAAGAGTAACTCGGACGGGCCTGAAGTTATTCCAGTGAAATAAATTATTTGTTGATTTTATAAACCTTTAAGTTTCGTTTTTTTCTGTTACATATTTTCAAACTGTAATCGTAAGTTCATTTTTTAAGTAATCTTGACATCTACTTAAACTCGTTTTATAATTACACAGACCATAACAGCAATACAATCCGAGTAATTAAGTATCCTTTGATAATTAAATAACAAAATAGAAACAATGGACACCGATACATATCTAATTGAAAAGATAGAGGAGAAAAAAGAAAGATAACTTAGAACTTATAATAAGTTATACTGGTTGTTAGTTGTTTTTTTTTCTTCATGTGAGCTTATTCTTTAGCTTATTATTTCATTATCGCGAAATGTCACAATCTATAATACATTACTCCCGTTCTTCCTTTGTTTACTTTTTTCATTTATTTATTATTATTTTTTAGTTGGGTTAAATTAATTTTTTTTTGTATTTTACTTTGTCGCATTTTAATATTGTTCTTTTCGACTTTCAATATATTCGTAATTTTCTGTCTCACATTACTGCGTTCTTTATTATTTATATGCTATCTACAAAAACTACAAGTTACGGTGCAACCACGAGCACAGAAAGTTGAGGTTGTCTCTTTCTTTCGTTATGCATGAATCCAAAGTTCATTTACTAACTCTTGCCATGTTCATATTTTTACAGTTTATATGCCATTCTACCATTTCCTTGGTTGTTTTCCTTCTAATATAACTCGGAAATGTAATTTTCTTTCATTTTCAGTTATAAGCCTTTTAACATTTTTTGCTGCCTTACTACTTGTAATAATTACATTTGTTAATGGATGATGCTTCCCAGACAACCACCAATTCTTCAGTTTAGGCGTCATATCACTCACTTATATGTGTGTGTGTGTGTGTCCGTGTGTGTGTGACAGTGGTAAGAAAAGCTTACTATAACATACGATTTTGAATTCATTGCAATGCTAATTAGCGCATGCATTCAAATTTACTTTCTCTAACAGAGTCAAAATGAGCAAAAGAAGCTATAGTCATAAAATTGTTTAATCCAAACGTTTTAACTACCATGTCAAGGTTGATAGTCGTTTTTCGGCACATAGTGGAAATAACACCAATACCCTTCTACTACTGTTTTCAATGTCTTAGTAATAGAGACACCGCGGTTCCTAATACAAACGGCAATCCAAACATCAGTCCAACATAGACCTGATTGTAAACCTAAAATGCTTATAACATATCAGAAAATGCTCGTGTTTAACATTGCGGTAAAACGAATAACATAAAAAAATCACAGAATATGAAAATAATAAAACTTCATAAATGAGAGAATAATGGATGGAAATTGTAAAAGCATAAGTTAAATAATCTTCCAATTTCTCATAAGGAGATAGAAACATGCCATAAGCGCGATATTCTTATCAGGCCACGTGTAAGAATGTCTGTATTCTATTCTTATCAGTGTGTCAGTCTACTTTGCCGCCTTCATTTATGTAGATTCAAGTCCACTAGCATTATCTATATACAGAAGTTAAAAAAAATAAAAATCAGATGTTATTTTTCTAATCATGTATCTAAAAACAATTTATAAATATATCAACTCGCAATTCTGTGTTCGAACAATGACATTATACCTTTGTTACGGAGATACTGGGTTCTTGATTGGTACAGCTTTAGCAACCTACCCATGAAGATGAGCCAATAGAAATTCTGTATAGATACGGATACGACAGTCTGTTTAAGTACGTCGTCAAGATAAGCAATAACTCGACATATAATTTAGCTAGGCTGAATCATTTCACTTTACTTGGTGAAGTTGGCAAGACACGATGAGAACGCTGATTGTTTTCCTCTGTGCTGCGGTACTCAGCGCACACGCAGGTTTGTCTTACTTATTATCATATTTTCTCCACGTTGTGGTGTTTTCATACAAAAATGCAGATAAAGATGGTTCTATAGAAATGACTTTTAATTATGATTGTGGGTATCAGGGCCTTGACATGTATTTAACATATTACTATTCATCAAACAAGTCAAAGCAAGAAGAAGAAGAAGAAGAAGAAGAAGAAGAAGAAGAAGAAGAAGAAGAAGAAGAAGAAGAAGAAGAAGAAGAAGAAGAAGAAGAAGAGCGAAAAGAAGATATTCTGTATTTATTTGTAATCATTGCATACATATTCAGCACAACACAAAATCTAGTGTTCATAAAGAAAGAAAATTTGAAATAATTATTAAACAGAGGGAATATTGAAACCCAATTTCAAACAAATTTCAGTGGCAACTTAAGTTGCTCTTGTAATGCCATAACAAAATTTATTTTCTCAATTCAAATGTTAAATACACATATTTTGTTAAATTACATAAAATTACAGTTCATCAGCTTTTTACTGGTTTTTTTTTCACAGAGAGGTATTTCAAATATTATCTTTCAATAAGAGATGTTTACAACAAAGAATACTTGCTACAAAACAACGAAACCTCATTTTTATCAGGCAATAAACGTGCCCTAATGTTTCCATATGACAACTCCTTCATCTACCGGTCACAACGAGTCAGCTGAGACATTTTGTTTTGTCAGTCCTGTTCTGTTTCACATTCACGAAAAGCCAAATCCTGAAAATATGTATGATAAATATGCCTATTTAGCATGACAAATGTTAGTTTATCCAGTCAGATTTGGTTTCTGGCTTTGTCCTTCGGTCTCTAAGACCAAGCCTCTAGGTCATTACATTGATACGTACCCAATAAATACTCTGATTTTGAAAGATCATAGTCTGTGTTCAAACTTTGGTTTGTTTCTTTTTTATATAACCAGTACAATAATCACTTATATAAATTGTTGTTTGTTGTTTTTCTTTTCGCTGTGGGACATCTATTTCATAGAATATAATAGAAAATCTGAAACATTCAATATTGTCATTCATATAAAAAGATTACTGCATTGAATACTTTACCCATATTAATTCAAATAAAATTTTCTAAAGTTACTTCTAATGGTGAAAGATCAATATATTCCTTAGTATCTTGAATATAACAATAAAGTACTTGTATATCTTTTCCTTAGCAAATCATATTTTAAAATTCTCCTGACTTTTGGTCCTGTATACATGGGTTTAAATTAGCCTTAGCTTTTGTCTAGACACCACATCTTTACAGAAGTTTAAAAACAATTCCCGAATGTATTTACACTTATATTCATATATACTCGTTTAATATCATCATTGATAATCTAATTATACTCAAATAGATATAATCGTTGAATATCATCAATAATGTAATTATATTCATTCATATATACTCGTTTAATATCATCATTATTAACGTAGTTTTACTCAATCATATATAACTAGTTTAATATCATCATTAAGAATAAGAATAAGAATTCTTTATTTCAGACTGCATAGTCCATACATCTAAATTAAAATACTGATATAGAGTAAAACATTGTAAACATAAAAGAACATATATATATATATATATATATATATATATATATATATATATATATATATATATATATATATATATATATATATATATATATATATTCATAATTATACTCAATCACATATACTAGTTTAATAAAATCAATAATAAATTTTACTCATCAACACTTTTATTCAAATTCACTCGTTTATTATCATCATTAATAATGTTATTAACTCAGTTATATATACTCCTTTAATATCATCAGTAATGTAATTATACATTCATATATACTTGTTTATATCATCAATGATATAATTCTACTCATTCATATATACTCGTTTAATATCATCATCAATAATGTAATTAAATTCATTTTTTATTTTTAAATTTGTAGAAAACTATAATTGTTCAAGTTATCTGATTTCTTGCTATTCATGCTTAACCCCACCCCCAAACAATATAGCATTATGCCTTTCATCCAAAATTGTAAGTAATCACTGGCTAAAAAAATAATTTTATTTTTAAAAACTTTTATTATTCATTTTGAGTTGAAGTGTGAAATATAGAGCCTCATTGTCTAAATAATTGCAATTTAACTATCAGGCCTAGCAAAACTTAAATGACCTTACATTGATCCATACTTTCATTAAATCGATAGGGAAATCATTTATCTTCGCTGAAATTACAAGCATAACACCGATTTTGTCTTTAATCCGTAGTCAGACGAGACGAAACTATAGCCTGTTGGCGAGTACCCTAAGTCGACATCAAATGGTGTCGGCGAATTCCAACTTTTTGATAGGGAATGGACTCTGACCCTACACCCCAACATAAAAAACCAAATATCAAAAATGGGGTGTCAAGGGTCATAGGAAACTCGGACTAGCTGAAATTATGTATTTCACGACATTCTAGTTCTCCACTGCAATGGCCAGTAGCGATCAAAATTCTCAGATTGCGATTTATAACCCTAATAACAAAATGGAAAGTTAACCATTTGCTCTCGAATGCAGATTTTCACACTGATCTCGCTACCAGCAGCTATTGTGTCGCATTTTACAGATTATATTTAATGATTAAAACAATTGCAAGATTAAACTAAATAGCTCAGCATCTTCAATATTTTGGTTGTTGTTTTTTTCTTCTCTGTTTTTGTTATTTTTAAGCGAGAAAGAGAGGAATTACGACAGAGAAAGTTGGTAATGATTACAACTGAATCAGAGACAAATCAGGAATGGAAAATTTGATAATGCGTTAGATTTCTAGAACATTAGATTGTCACACATGTATTACTTGTCAAACACAATTTGGCGAATACTTGAGATATTATTGGATAGTGCATTCTTTGTAATTTGGAAATAATTAAGTAATTACATACAAAAGAATTTTTTTACCATCCGGCATTCTAGTCTAACCTAGTTTCCATCTTGCTGTTCACCCTTGTAACATTATTTTGATGCAATGGTGCTGATGTGACATTTCTTGGACCTCAGGACAGACTAGAGGGAAGTGAGGGGTGGGGAGTATCCAGGACTGGCCAGAGCGTATGATTGAATCTTTGACAGGCCACACACATACATACATACATACATACATACATACATACATACATACATACATACATACATACATACATACATACATACATACATACATACATACATACATACATACATACATACATACATACATACATACATACATACATACATACATACATACATACATACATACATATTAATTGCCAATGGCTACTACAGTATCACTTAGTTCGAACAATTCTCAAATCCATCACTACATACATGTACTAAGCCTGTTTGATCTGAAAGCCTTGGAATCAGTTGTTCAGCAATCTTTAATTTGAAATGATTTCATGATTAATGCAATTTTCACAAGAAAGTATTAACCATATCCTGGTTAGTTATACCATTTTTTGAAACAGTATGCAAAATATAAATTGAAGAAAATGAATACTAAATATAGTATAGTGTTTGCTTGGTATGCACAAAGGCAACAAACAGATTATTTTCATAGTGGATATCAGTGCAATAGCTACAGAACCTGTTTTTACTCAGTTTAAAACCATTTATGCACACTGAGCGATTCATAAATCCTAAACAGTCATACAACCTATATGAGATTGATCAAAATTTACTCAGAGAAAAAAGCTAATACACCAAGAAAATAAGCAACTCACCTTAAAATCACTTATCTTCCCAATGTAAACGAACTATTTCCTTCAGATATTTAAAGGAGCGTCATCTCTCTCTCTCTCTCTCTCTCTCTCTCTCTCTCTCTCTCTCTCTCTCTCTCTCTCTCTCTCTCTCTCTCTCTCTCTCTCTCTCTCTCTCTCTCTCTCTCTCTCAGTAAAAAATAATTAGATCACATTTACCAAACTGTTTCTATACGTTTTCAGCCCCGTTCCTATGGCGCAGACAAACAGCCAGCGGCAGTAGCAGTGGAGGTGGTGGTGGAGGTGGTAGTGGCGGGTCTCCACCTAACTTTGACCCTAATGCCGTGAATCAACTTCAAACCAACATGCTTGACCCTTCTCAATCAAAGCTGGGAACTAGCGGAGGAGGAGGAGGCGGATTCAACCCGGACACATTCAACGCAGTGAGTTTCAATTTCTTCAACCCAAGCGCTCAGAGTGGCGGCGGCGGCGGCGGCGGCGGTGGTGGTGGTGGTGGTGGGTCTGCACCAAAATTTGACGCCAACCAGGTCAACCAGTTAAAAACAAACTTCCTCGATCCCTCTCAGTCCAAGCTAGGAACTAGCGGAGGAGGAGGAAGCGGATTTAACCCAGACACTTTCAACTCTGCATCTTTCAATTTTTTCAATCCACAAAATCAGTTAGGTAAATAGATGTTTGTAGACATATAAATGAGATCAGATTTAAATCACGCTTTGTCTTTTATTTAAACGTCTCTGAAGGCGTCAATTCACAATGAGAAAAGAAAATATCCACATGTGACCATTAAGTTGGAATAGTTTTAATAAATGCCATCCTGCAAACCAAAATTGTATTTTTTTTCTTCATTTGTAACGTCATGAAAGTTCCAGCATACGTTATAGGTAAATGAAATGTTTACTTAAAATTAAAATTAAATTTCTTTCGTCACAAAAACTGTATACAAGATAAGAGAATGAATCTTCTAATACTTAACTCACACGTTATATGTTTGAAAAAGTTGCATATCTTGACGTACTCGTGTGTGTGTGTGTGTACCAAACAGAACAGAAAAAGCTATCCCTGTATTCTATAGAAGAATGAGTGATAATAGTAAGCAGAATTAATAATTTAATACAAATAATACTATGATAAAGGTTAGATAATTTTTAATTCCTACTTTACTGAGTACGGGATATGGGCTGGTGTGTGCCGTTTACTCACGGACCTGGGTTCGAAACGCCGTAGAGTACGAATTAAATTCTCTAACCTGTATGATAATATTATTTTTTTATTGAATTATTAATTCACACAATCTTCTATAGAATCCAGGGATATCACTTTCAGTTCTGTTTTGTATATATTTATAATTCTTTGTAATAAAAATCATATATACCTTGATTTCTTTAATAGGATTTTGGAACGAATTTGCATATATATGAGAATTAATCATTAGGTCATCAAGCGAGTGTGTTTGTTACACTGTAGTTCATATAGAACCAATTCAGTGCCATCATTTTTTGGTGATGCGTGCTTAGTCGTGACGGGATATGCAGGAAAGGCGATGGGTGCCGTTTACTCGCGGACCTGGGTTTGAAACTCAGTAGAGTACGAATTAAAAATTCTCTAACCTGTATGATAGTATTATTTGTATTAATATGTATGTATGTATGTATGTATGTATGTATGTATGTATGTATGTATGTATGTATGTATGTATGTATGTATGTATGTATGTATGTATGTATGTATGTATGTATGTATGTATGTATGTATATATATATATATATATATATATATATATATATATATATATATATATATATATATATATATAGAGAGAGAGAGAGAGAGAGAGAGAGAGAGAGAGAGATACATACATACATACATACATACATGCATGCATGCATGCATGCATGCATGCATGCATGCATGCATGCATACATACATACATACATACATACATACATACATACATACATACATACATACATACATACATACATACATACATACATACATACATACATACATACATACATACTCCACCAACAATGCACGAAGACGGTCATGATTTTTGTTTGATGCGTATGAAATAGTGAAATCCTTGGCTACGAGACTATATCTGGATATTTGGGGGTTGATTTACCAATCTATTTTCAACAAATAAAAACAGCATGCAAAAATGTCAGTCTGAAACATAATAAAGTCATTATTAATTTTGTTACGTTCGTGTTTGACAAAAAAAGCCCAACTAGCTGAAGTCAATTCATACAACAATCTTAAGACGTGTATAATGTGAAGTTTTCTGGGCTAATCTGATTAAACTCGAGATCTGCATATAATAAACGGATTTGACAGGCACTGGTAACGAACGGTTCACTTTTTCCTGATCATTGAAATGTAAAGGGCATTTAACTCTAGTGATTTTTCACGTAAGCATTGCATTTCGTCTTATGGGAAGTTATCTTAGAAGACGATTTTGTGGTCAAAGAAATAATAACCTGGAGCGGTCCTCGCGTGTCACAAATACCGTTGCTACATAGGCTTCCGCAAACGCAAGCAGCTGCAAGTACCTGAATTTAATTGCATATAAACATAAGTGATTTAAAAAATTATTTCGCAATTATTCCGGCTGCATACGAGTCATACAGAGATCTGGTAGTTTCCACAAAAGACGACTACAGGAATCATACCACCATTTTAGTACACATGTACCTCGGTATTTAAGATGGAAATATACTGCACGTGTACTTGATTATGCAACTTAACGATCTGTCTAAAATTTAAAATCCCTGGATTCAAGCGATGCTCTTGTAATCCTGAACCGTAAAGGCTCTGAGATCATTAATAATGAAATAGATACGGCCCTTGCAAAGATCATGGGAAGTTAGAAGAAAAAAAAAATCGCCAATGCAGGATCTGGATAGACTTTATTGATTTGCGTGGAAGTTCATCTGCATTTTCCCACGTCAAATCTAGCTCTAATCAATGTACAAAATTTGACAATAGATATTCTGAATGGGCGAACATGTCTGCCTTGTTTTCCCGGAGTTGTTGGTAGCATCAGAAACGTTCTTGCGGATCGGCTGAAATATATGGGATTGCGGGCAGTTCAGTCGATTCAGGATCGACTACGAACATCAGCAACTTAAATAAAAGTTCCAATGACAATACTACTAACGGCAACAATGGCAGTTCAGGTTAGTAAAATAATTAATGAAAACGCCGAACAGTGTGATTCAGCGATTGAAAATCTGGCGGCCTATTATTGTCTTGCAAAATGTACTAGATAAAACTGATAATGAATGATAGCTATATTTCAAAATACACCCGATTTCCTCGTTTGACATGGGTCTGACAGTGATGCTAGATCGAAGCACCAAGGATTTTCAGTATTATTCATAACCGGCTAGCGACCTCAGAAAATTATATATATATATATATATATATATATATATATATATATATATATATATATATATATATATATATATATATATATATATATATATATATGTAACAACGATTCAGTGCCATCATTTTTTTGGTGATGCGTGCTTAGTCGTGACGGTATATGGATTGGTGCGTGCAGGCAAGGCGACGGGTGCCATTTACTCGCGGACCTGGGTTCGAAACTCCGTAGAGTACGAATTTAATTTCTCTAACCTGTATGATAGTATTGTTTGTATTAAACTATTATTTCTGCCCACTATTGCCAAGATTCTACTACAGAATCATGGGATAGCACAGTCTGTTCTGTCTGGTATATATATATATATATATATATATATATATATATATATATATATATATATATATATATATATATATATATATATATATATATATATATATATATATATATATATATATATATATATATATATATATATATATATATATATACACACAGGACGACGCAAACGATTACAGTAACGGTGCCAAGATTGGATTTGTTAACAACGGCAGTATGGCTTTGTCTGAGAGCCAAACACAAAGTCATATTACCGGTATGGATAGTACCGATGATTCGTTATGGCGTGCTACTGCTGGTGTTGCTAATGGCAAAATTGTTTTTGTGAATAGTAACATTGTGGATGTCTGTGTTAGTGCTTTCGTTGGCCATAAACTCGCGTTTGTCGTCGTTTATGCAATTTGGAACCGTGTCAACGTTATTGTTTTCTAACGCTTACCACTGCCTCGACGCAAAGGACTGTTCAGGGACAGTGTACATGGCAAATATGTATATAACATGGTCTAAGGGCATCAAAAGACTGTTCACGGTAAGGCAACGCAGGTTGACAGCCAAGTCATTTGTGCGTTGATATTTGACGAGCGAGGAATGTCTGAAGTTTCTCTATAGTTAAATGGTCACCAAGAACCGACCAAGAAATTTTGCGTCACTCTGACGACAATCAGGTCGCACGTGCTCACCACAAGCTATAGTCCTTGAGTGACCCAGATTAAAATATTAACACTGCTCTGAAGATTTCCAGCACGAATGTTGTACGTCAAACCAGTTCTTCTTTTTTCCTTGGAATACATGGAGATGCTTACGCAGACCGTGGTCTACATGTACTATCGTGCATGTTTCGTTGCGGATTGCACAGGATGAGAAAGTCTGTGATCGAATGAGAGAAAAAATTCGAAATTAAATCTGTTTCGTTTTCAGTGCAAATTGGGAAGATAATGTTGGCCTCAGCCTAAAAGAGGTTGCAAAAAACAAAGAACGCAATATGACAAGATTAAAGAGTCACACTAAAAGTTTCCAAGTCAAAGTAAGCTAGAATTTTTCCCATAACTTAATCAGCGACCAAGCGAACGAACACCACGGTGATATTAAAATTATCCAAGTCAGAATCATATCTTTTCCAATGCTGTTAGCGGCAGGGCTCTTGCAGTTGGCAAAAGCAGCTGCGAGCTGCGTTAGGATCTGTTAGAACTGCATCCGTAATGGCTCTAATGAATGCGGTTTGTAGAAATGGTCTTCGATTACCCGTAACAATTCTCTATTCGTCCCGACGTGAAGCTAATGTTTATCTGATCAGGTTTGCACCCAAAACGGATTAGACTGAATTCACCAGCCGCGTTGTTGTTGATGACGACTTGGTCGAGCCTGTGAATTTCTATTAAGAAACTAGAAAATCGCAAACATCGAACGTGGAATATCAAAATGTAAAAGACAACAATAAACCATTAGCATGGCCGAGTTCGACAACGTGTTGGCGGAAATGCAAATCCACCGGTGATTCTGAGCACAGTTACAGAGTGATCGAGGATAGTAGTATGATAATATTAGCTTTTTTAAGCACTGACCTGGGTTAAAGTGTTCTACCAACGTGACTTTCCTCTTCCATAGGCGTCTGTGGGTACTGTTCATGCGTGATCATGTGCACGTGATATGAGGCCAAAGTCATTGGTGTTGGAAGACTTGAAGGTAGATCTCAAAAGCAAAATACAACGCCTCTATCATTCTACTGAAGTGATATTTTAACTAGTCGTTTAAAACAAGATGAAATATATCCTATGTTTACTCAGTTATAAGCACGTTTCATTTTATTTTATACCAACGTGCTTCTGAATGTAAGCTTAAAAGATTAAACGTACTTTTTGGTACATCGCCCCACCCCTATTTACGTAATTTGTCTCACTTTCCTTTGTTGATCAAATAAAAGTCCGCGACCTTAAAGAGTGATATATTATTATTTTACGTTTCTGACCACAAAACAAGTTTTATTCTGTAAATCATTTATGCGTTACTTCTCGTTTCAGTGTTGTCCAAGCAAGGGGAAATAACTTAATTGAGACTAATAGTGTAGAATTAGATTTCTTCAGCAAAAACAACTTCTCATACTGTTGTAATGCAGTTTCCATTCTTTTTTCTAGCTCACAAAGTGCTCTTTTTGTGTTGCTGCAGGCAGTGCCGACTTAACAACATTGTATGCTCTGGTCATAGCAAAGCACTGGGGCTCTCTTCCGGCATTACTATTCATTAACAATATGGACAACATGATGCCCCTAGACGCGTGAGGCCCTGGGCAACTGCCCAGTTTATCCATGCCTTAAGACGGCACTGGCTGCAGGAATAACTTCCAAAGACACCCACATTCAGGCGTGTTATGGCATGATGCTAAATCTCGTATTATCACATGTGGTAATATTAATTAATTTTATGCACGAGTTACAACAGACATCTTGCCGTGTGTGGTCGTTAAAACCAATTGCTCTGCTCAGGTATTATCCTCTATCTTGCCATACAAATTTATAATTTCGTCATCACAGAGTTTCTCAAACAGAATCTGCAAAAAGCTTGGGAATACATTTTAAAATGTTTTTGGTTATAAATTTATCGTTTTAAAACAAAAATTGCAACCTATAATAGTTTCTTTGCTATTAAAAATAATGGTCTAAAAAGATAAAAAAGAGTAAAAAATTTGAAAGGTTTTCACCAATAATTTTCTGCATTACATCCCTACACACACTTTTTCCTAAATTCGCTTCTTTTGTTGTCTTACGCTGTATCTGGTGGAGTTGTTATAAAATCAAACAAACAAAACAACTTCACTCATCAAGCAACTTATGACCTCCAACTTTGATACTTTGATAACAGACCATACAAAACATTTTCACACGCGCGCAAGCGAGCGAAGTCGAACAATTTCATAAAACTCCAGACACAGCAATACACATCACTGGCTACAAAAATACGCAGTCGCTCAAAAGCTACAGCAAAGTCTGCAACAACCAAAAAAATGTCATGTCATCTTGGTTTCTTCTAACTTTGTCAAACATCCCCAATCAGCCATAGTTGAATCAAACTTAAGAATCTGACTGCAAATGAAAACTTCAGCACTTACAGATCAGAGAAGTTCACTCAGTCTGGGTTCTACTCCACAAGATCTCCAGATAGTGTATCATTGCACTACTAACAGCAACACTTGCCATATTTCCAGGACTGAAGCATAAATTTCCAAGAAAGCCATAAATTATAAACCTCTACAAAGTCACCACATCTATTCAGATCTGTATACCCAATATTGTACTGCACAGGATAGTAACTTTGCCCACAGGAGTCTGCAGTTTTATCGATAAAGCACGACGAAATTTTTGACTACATGAAATCACCTTAACGGTATTATAAAAAAAAATACAAGGAATGCAACTCGACCACAGCTATTGATTCATGTCTCCTGGGTTTGTGACCGTAATGGTGAAAATAAAGGTTAATTCCATCGGATTGGATTCATGGTCGTCAGAGAGTGATGAGAAGATACGGTTTTTTTTTTTTTTTTTTTTTTTTTTTTTTTTTTAATGAATATGTGTAGTTTTTCAGTCTTCCAGCGATTCTGAAGGGATAAAAGACGGACGCGTAAGAAAATTCGAATCGAGCGGAGGGTTATGGTCGAGTTGCATTCCTTGTATTATTTTATAATACCGTTAAGGTGATTTCATGTAGTCAGAAATTTCGTCGTGATATATTGATAAAACTGCAGACTCCTGTGCTTTGCCTACCAAAGAACGTTTTTCATATCAGACTTACTTGTCTCGGTGCAAACCACAGCATAGGTTCTGTTAGTCCCAGCCTGGATTTGGAAAGATCCCATGTATCTGGTTCAAACTCCTGACATTTTAAAGGAGTTCCGCTGTCACAACCGAAAGTGTCAACAAAGTCGCTACTCGTTGTTTTTAACTTGTCGAGACCATCAATTCTTTGCATAGCGACCTGTTTGAGATTCCTTCCCGTGTTGTCATAGTCTAACCTGTATACCAAAGCAAAGATAAAAACGTCTTCACATTAAAAGACAATGTCACATAAGATTAAATTATTTTTGATGAAACTTAAACCATATTAATCAGTTCATTTTGTAAATCCATAACGATAATATCATAGACAATTGATGAAGATGCATTAGTATGATAAGATAACTTCGTGTACGATGCATTGTGGCAGTTGACTAGGTGACAGACATTAAGGCCTGAATGTTCGACAAGAGCCACGAACATTTGCCAGCGATAGCACTGGTCCAACGTCAATTTGCATCGACAAGTTTTAGGATTTGACTGACATTTTGTGATACGTTAATGAAATGAAAACTGGGATTAACTTATGGTTTAGGCTGCATTTGATAGTGATCAAAGACATTATATATATATATATATATATATATATATATATATATATATATATATATATATATATATATATATATATATATATATATATATATATATATATATATAGTTTAATGCAAACAATACTATCATACAGGTTAGAGAAATTAAATTCGTAACCTACGGATTTTCGAACCCAGGTTCGCCAGTAAATGGCACCCATCGCCTTGCCTGCACGCACCAACCCATATACCGTCACGACTAAGCAGGCATCACCAAAAAATGATTGGCGCTGAATCGGTGTTATATGAGTTCGTGCGTAGCAGAAACACTAGCATGACTTTATATATATATATATATATATATATATATATATATATATATATATATATATATATATATATATATATAGAGAGAGAGAGAGAGAGAGAGAGAGAGAGAGAGAGAGAGAGAGAGAGAGAGAGAGAGAGAGAGAGAGAGAGAGAGAGAGAGAGAGAGAGAGAGAGAGAGAAATGGGGGGGGTTGGAGAGACTTACCATTCATTGCCCATTCCTGTGGTTTTTTTTATTGGTCGATTGATCTGACACCTCACCAACACAAACATTGATAGAGTATGTAGAGGTAGGGTAGAGCGGCATTTTAATATTAAATAATATGATTTTAGAGCTATATTAATACGTTTTATAGAAAACGATGAAATTAAAACAAGCAAAGCATTAAATAGTTTACGTCATTTCTTTTTTTATTCCTCCTTACAAAATTAAAATTGCAGCATTAGTCTAGACATGCTATTGTAACTATGTATCGTTGATGTTAAATCCCACGGAAAGTGTACATCTAACATTTACAAAGTGCAAAGCAGGACAGGTTTCATGCATAATCTAAACAAGCTACAGTGCAGGAAGTCGCAGTCTGGAGGGGCCTCTCAAACTTTGAGAATTTATTTTCTGATTTATTACAGTTTTGTTATAATTTATATTTAAGTTATAATTTAATCCTTGATTTTTCGCATAATATGCTCACTGTTATTATCTATGCAATATATTTTATATAAATTACATAATTCAAATTGTAATAATTATCAGAGACTTGCCAAGTTCAGTTGTTACACAGCCTTCTTCTCTGTTAACAGTTAACCAAATAGGGCCTCTACAGCTTCCCATAAGTCAATGCCTCACCATGTCTAAATCCGACCCTGAACAAAGGTTCTTGCAGGGTACTTGGTGCAAGTTCAGTTTACATTTCATTTTTTTTCTCTCATTCCGCATTCTTCCTCGTATTTTCTCCCTTATGAGAAGAGGAGAGGGAAACGGAGAGGATTTCTATGAAATTCTGCACCATGTTTTATCATTTAGAAGACGGGGATTATTAGTGGTATCGTTATTTTATTACAACGCTAACGATTAATTAGTGGAAATTCATTACAGCTTTAGAGAAGATAGAAGCGATTGCCTACTTTTGGAATATATTCTAATGTTGATATAATGTTTATATATGCGTATATTAATGCGCAATGGGTGGGTCACAATTTGATTACCAATTGTACTGGTTTATCAAACTGTTGTATACCAACAGTTTGAAATTCATGTTCTTTTTAGTGTGTATGTATGTGTGTGTGTGTGTGTGTGTGTGTGTGTGTGTGTGTGTGTAAAAAAATTGTTAGTAAACAACGATAGGAGCAAAGAAAAGTACGTCAAACGCATGTTTATCATGATTTTAGCGAATTGTAGTTCGCTCGAATCGCAAATGTCTCAAAATCTAAATTGGTAACTGCCATTTCATCCATTCACCAGTGTGGAAGTGAATATATATAACTACCCTGGAGCGTTTAATTCAGCATGTAAGTAACTCTAGGGCGGCATTCTTATTCCGATAGCAATAGTTTTATTTTAATAAATTTATTTATTTTTCAATCAAATTGTAAATCTTGTATAAAAAGAGAAGAAGTCATGGCAATAACTTTAAAAATGTATGAACTAGAAATTATATTCCAGCATAGCAACACGTACTGGTTACTAATGAACATCAAAATAGCGCAAGGTGAAAAACATGAGAGTCAAAATTAAGGACCTTTAAATTCTGTTAATCTGCAAATGGGCAGGCGGATTGCGTAAATGAGCATTGATGACCTCCGCACTTTGAAGACCAAAAGGTTAAAACCTGAGATAACACTATTCTTATCAACCAAGGTACAGGTGCCTGTACCATACATACCTAAACATTAACTTTCTTGAAAACCAGTATTATTTCCAACATGCTTTATTTTGCAAAACATACCAAACAAACATATTTTTGTTTCAACGCTTTACATACTTTAGCTGTCTGAAAAGTTTCTCAGCCATACTATACAATGTCATTATGTTTGGCATTCGCATGGAATTGTTGGCGAACTTGAACGCCTACGACCTTGAGAGATGTGGACAAATCATTAGACAGTCACAGGTGATTATATTCCATATCAGGTCGATGACAGGTTGCATGTTCTTGCGTGGTCGTCAAATGGTAATTTAATTCCTCTATTTATTTGTCTTCACCTCTTCATTCCAGAAAATACATCATGAAAATCGTGATTGCTTTCCTGTTTTCAGCAGTGAATTTATCTCAAGGATTCCCTTCGGTACGAACAGGTTTGTGGAACTCTAATTTTATTTTTCTTATATGACTACATGACGAGACTTTGCAGTTCTTTTATCGTGAAATAATGAAACAAAAAAACCTAAAACTTAAAGAAAAACATGTCCTTGATAATAGCAAAATAAGCGAGTAAGGTCGTCCGCAGAGGCATCAACTCAATCTTAAACTAGATTTGCAAGCACATAACTCTATACCTACCAAAAATAATTTGTTAAAACTTGCGGTGCTGAATTATTTAGTGAGTGGCAACAAAGTATTTTGTAATTAACATATAGATTCCAACAACCCCGCTAAGAAAGAGGGACGATGGGAGAGAGTTCAAATGTAACCCTCAAATTTCTACACATGTTGATAGTATTTAACTCAGACTTAAATGATATTTGCACTACCATAACTCTAAAACTACGTAAAAGCATAAGAATTTTATCAAACTTTCTATACTGAATCTGTAGGGAGTGGAAAAGCTGCTTTCCTTTCATTGTCAAAGTTATTTCCCTCCTACATGGGATATACATAGGTGCGGGACAGGGAGCAATCCACCCGGGAGTCAGAATTTGCGTCAGACACGAAGCTTTGCCAAGTGTCTGGTGCATAATTTTTATAGATATATAATTCTCTCAACCAAAAGAGCGAAACAAATTGGGTCGGTCGGGAGAACATAGGGATTCGCCCCTTCTGAGAAAATGACGAAGAGGAGGGGTGTAAAAGACTATGACTATCATATAATATCGTCTGTGTCAAGAGTAGATACTCAGTGGGAAATAACAGTCTGGCACAGTTTAATAGGCGATAATTTTCAGTGACCTGTACCTGAATTCGAAAAATCAAAAATAAATAAAATAAGGAGATACTTAACGTTAATATATCTTTATCAATATAATAACATTCATTTAAAAATGGACTGAGGCTTGGCGGGTAATGCAAGATATTGTTGGAACACGCGTGTAAAATGTTTCCTATATTTTACGTTTCGTTAGGCGATGGAGTTCTACATTTTGGATCTAAACGTCAAGCTAACTTTGGTTCCTTTGATCCGAACGCTTTGTACAACCAACAAAGCTTCCAGATGCAGAGCTACCTGAGTCAAAGCCAGCCAAAGATGGGGGATGGTCAAGGAAGTGGCGGAAGCAGTGGTGGAGATTCATCATCGAGTTCCTCCGGGACAGGTGCATCTAGTGCCTCTTCCGGGACAGGTGCATCTAGTGCCTCCTCCGGGTCAAGTAGTGGATCGGGTGGTGTCGCAAGTTTTGACCCCAACTCACTTTACCAGCAGCAGTCATCAATGACCCAACAAAATCTGCAGTCATCACAAAAGGATTCTCAGGCCCCGAACTACAACGGTAACAACGTCAATCAGATCCAAGCAAGCCTCACAGACCCCTCCAGTTCCAAACTCGGTCAAAGCGGTGGCGCAAGCAGTGGTTTCGACCCAGACAAATTCAACTCTTTGTCATTTAATTTGTTCAACCCCCAAAATCAAATGGGCAAATAAAAATCTGATAAAGTGTCATTTCAACTGATGTTTTCCCAAATTAAAGATATTTCAAAATTCTGAAAGAAAAACAACAGTTGCTGATATAAATCTCTCTCTCTCTCTTTCTCTCTCTCTCTCTCTCTCTCTCTCTCTCTCTCTCTCTCTCTCTCTCTCTCTCTCTCTCTCTCTCTCTCTCTCTCTCTCTCTCTCTCTCTCTCTTTAAAAAATGATACACATAAGTCTTTAAGAAAGACGAAACATGTGCCAGACAGCACACCGAATTCTTGGACATTAGTAGGGTGATCTTAAAGCCAATACTGCTTCCTGTTTTCATATTGTTGGTTTTTCGAGAATTCTGTGAGTGGTGTTTTTATTTTATTCTTCGCAGAGAAATCTCGATTAGAGTCTCTCTATCACACACACACACACACACACACACACACACACACACATTCATCTGCATCAACTCCATCCCACCTTTATCGACAATGAAATATACAATGAGCATTATCCTATGAGTTATGAAAAGTTGTCTGAACTGAGAGGTTGCCAGTACTGATGTCTGAACTGAGAGGTTGCCAGTACTGATGTCTGAATTGAGAGGTTGCCAGTACTGATGTCTGAACTGAGAGGTTGACCACACTTATGTCTGAATTGAGAGGTTGTCCGCACTGATGTTTGCACTGAAAGGTTGTCCGTACTAATGTCTAAACTGATAGGTTGTCTGTACTGATCTCTGCACAGAAAGGTTGCCCATACTGATGTCTAAACTGAGAGGCTGTCCATACTGATGTCTGCATTGAAAGGATGTCCTTACTGATATCTGAACTGAGAGGTTGTCTACACTGAGATATGCTGACTTTTATGTACAATATGCAAATGTAAGAATACATTGGCAACTAAATATAAAAACCCATTGTCATGTACATTATTATAATTATAAACTATATAACACAATTTTTCAATCCATTTTATGAAAAGGAATTTGATTCCAACAGCATAATACATGACAAAAATGTGAGTGCCCTATAAAGGTGCTGAATGTCTATTCATATGTTTCCAGAGAAAAGAAAAAGAAACATAAAACTGCACACTTTAGATTTAGCATTCTTTGTTGCCAATGTGAATTTGTATGAGTTAAAGATAATGTATTGTGATTCGTCATGTAATACAAAGTGTATATCTGTAGTAGTAGAGGAAAATGAGGATTTTGGCCCGCCTCCCACACCTCCTCCCCACCCCCGCCAAACCCCTCATTTTCCTCTACTACTACTATGTAGACAGGTATTTTGTAACCAGACAAAACAACAGGTGTTGGAATGCGATAAGCTCTGTCAACAGAAGTGACGAATTTGTTAGAACAGCGTATGTGTGGAATATGATTATTCTAAAGACGGCAAATAGGTTTTACCACAAATTTTTTATCAGATAACAGGATGAAAATTAAACTGTGTATTAGAACGTTTCAGTTAACAAGGTGAAAATTGAACTAGCATTAGAATGAAAATGATATTATTTTATATCTCATTACCAATGATTAATGTTTCAACTGTTGATATTAAAAATACTTCACTATCACGACTATAGATACTAAATTTTACTTTACCGCTCACACAGCGATGGGACTCAAGCAAATCTTTCATTTCTGGTTTGTTCAGAGGATATTTTTTTGTTGATAAAATATACCCTTGACCGATCGAGATCAATTGTGAGTTTAGTATAGTTTTGTTGGCTAATGGGGCTGTGAAAGTTTTTAAATTCCGCTAGCAACTTTTGATACAATTGTTCGAGATAATTGAAATACACGCTGTTATCAGATCTGATGAGTGAAAGTTTTAACTTGTCACGTATTCCATTAAAACATATACCTGATGTTTCATTATTAAATTCAACTGTCAATTGTTTACCGTCCATCATTAGATATTTGATGTTACTATTGTAGCTATTTGTCATTGTCAAATTTTCAAACATTATTTTATAAGTTTAGATAAAATTTTAGTCACAATGAAAATACCCAAGGGCAAATGTATCTACTCCATTTTCACAATAACGTTTGTCATCAAAATTACACAATCCACGTTTGATAATGACATCTGTTTCAAGCTTATAATGATTAGTTCGAATTGCCATAGCTCTCATAAAACTAACACCGCCATCAAGCGCGTACTTGTAGTCATCAAATTTCATAAACTTTTTAACAAAATTACGAGGCAGACCTTTGGCTTTTTTCGTTATTTTATTATTGTCTAACAATATGGCATACATTTTGCTGCGTAATCTGATAAAGTATTTGATAGCGCTCGAGTTCATTTCATCTTTAAACTTACCAATAACCTTTTTATTTGTGTCGTCATGAAATTTACTGTCACGTGGATAATCGGAAAGATCAAACAGATGTCGATTATTGTACATGTCCTGATAGATGCCCTCACATTCGATTTCATATACGAACGAATCAGCATCAGTAAACAATAATCTACTAGCCGGCCACTGATTTTTAACAAAAGTGTAATGAAAATCGTACATCAGCCACTTTGATAAATCTAACACTGCAGCTCCAACATAGATCGGCTTGTTTAGTTTTAGATTTACTTTTCTTCTTTGTATCGCAACAAGATTTTCATTAAATATTTTCATGCTCACAAAATCATCGTCTGACACAAGTTTGTTTCTGCGATTGACATCATTAACTATTTCAATATTTACGCGTTACCTAATATTCTCCATCGTCTTACCAAAAACGGATTTGTTCATCAGTTTAAAGAAGTTTTTCTCAAACTCTGTTTTCGCTGCAGCCCTTCTTGAAGTGTTTGAGTTAATATAACCTCTCATCCACGGCGACTGATTAAATTTTAGTACACGATGAACTTTTCTCAACACAAGACCAGCATCGACTGCTTGTTTTAAAACTTTGTAATGCAAAACGTAATTTTTCTTATCAAGTAAATTTGGTACTAGTTTCTTGACCATGGAATGTTGCCATGGTGATGCTAACGCTTGTTGTTCTTTTGATAACAAACTATAATCTATGACCATCGATTCCACACAGAAAGGGTAATCGTTATGTAATTTGTGTAGCGAATTTGGATAATCAAGATCAACTTCAACGAAATAGGAAACATCTTCGGGTATCTTTCGTTCTGTCTCCGATAGAAATCGATCAGCCGTGATCCAATGAAATCCACAAAGAGGCATTGGTTCTGCCATCGAATACCCGTACAAGTTATTACAATCTAGATAAACTATATACTTCGAAGGAAGGTCAGGGTTATACTGTTTCAAATATTTGTTGTTTGCTTCAGCATACTTTTTTGTTATCACGCTAATACCGCCTTGGATACCTTTTTCAATAAAATTGAACATATCAACATCAGTCAGTAATTCCAACCTTACCTTACTAAACTTTAGCAGAGCATCCCATGACAGTCCAGGGGCATAATAATACCAGCATGGATCTAGTCCGTAATTATTATAACTCACTTCTCGAAAACTTTCAAAAACATCTGCTAATAATAACACGTCAGTTTTCAAATACAAATCATGATAATCACCAAAAGTCTCACAATCAAACTCTTTCCAGATATCTTGTGCATACCTGTACTCATCATCAGTTATATTTTCATTTTTAAGTTGTGAGTAAAATTTATCTTTGCCAGGTAAAGATGTTTCATCAAATTTACTCCAGTCGTCGAGGTATTCGTATGGAAAAACTCCTTTTTTAGCTAGTAGATTAAATTTATCTCCAAAACAGTCTCTTAGGTTATCAAATTTACTACAACCTTTTACTAGCTCATCTAACGAGGCTGCCATAAACTGCAGGCTGTCAATAAAACGCAATTTACCTAGCGTAACTGACATGTACTTTTCAAAATTATTTGGGATGCATTTGATGACGTTATCGAGTTTTAGACGAGATTTTATATCAGGATCACCAAAAGCTTCTACTATAATATGGCTATCATATCCTCGAAAATTGTGAAGAATAACTGGAATAAAATCTGGAGCATGAAATTTTAAATTACACTGATTATGAGCCGCTCCACGATAATGTCCAGTCAAATGACAATGGTCATGTACTTTTTTGTCAGTATCAAAAGCTTTTTTCACAAATATGGCAAATTTCTGCTTGCTCATGATCGGATTCTTGTTGAGGTGTTAATTTTAACATTGGCGTTACTTTTTTCAAACGATAAGTAATATTATCAACTTCATTAATCAACTGCTTGAGAAGGTAGATAGCTGGATTTTTACCACGATATAATTTAATTGGTTTAGATAATCTAGAATCAGTACAACAAACTACCTTATACGCTACTCCACACGGAACATGATTTTGAACTTTTCTTGTACTCGATTAATTAGGATTATTTTCTACGCCAAGTACAGGTTGAAGTAAACACTCAAAATCAGCGTATATAACGAAAGGAATTTTTAGTTTGTGATTATGATGGACAAACTGTAACACACTATCTTTTTTAGATGGCATTGTTACTTTTTGCACATCATTACAGTACTGCAAATGCTTTTGTAATGTTTCATTGTTATCACAACCATGCAAGCAGCGGTAATAAAAGAACTTTTTTGTTCCTATTTTTATTGTACTGTTTACCAACTAGTCCGTTAAAGTTTTAAATCCAAACGTAATGATTTTTGTAAAACAGTAAATTTATAGTCGATTGTGAAGCTTTTTCTGAAATATATCTCGGGTATATATCCTCTTTTTCATCTAGTCCGAAAACGTTAATTGAAACATTATTTTGCTTTTCAAATTTTGGTATTTGATTTTCTGCCACAAGAAAGTTAATATCTTTAAAATTTAATCTAGACACGTGACTAATATATTTTTCAACGCGATCAGCGTGTTTTTCTGCTGGAAATAGTGCGGAAAGAACAGCCCATTGGAAAACACTTGTTATCTACGTTTTTGATGTTTATATAACATCTTTTACTTTTTATCTTTGGTGGCAGGTCGATGTATGAACTACCTCGTAATGCGTTATATTTCATCGTGTGAAACAATATTTCTTTGATAATTTCAAACTTTCAACCCGAACCTAATTGAGTGAATTCCTCTATTTTTTTTCCAGATTTCTTGGTGTATTTCATCAGATAGTGATAACAGATCAGTCCCAAGCAAAACACGTCTTGATTTTGCGTTCATATAAGTTTCTGCAATTTCCTTGTTAGTTAATTCTTCCGTTATAACTAACTTTGAAAATATAACATGATATTGCACAAATAATCTGATACTTTTGTGTTTTTCGAGCTCACGTTTTACAGTTGTCTGTAGTAGGTGGTAAAGATTTGCTGCATTAAAATTTACTAAAACAATTTGATTATCAAACTGATAACTATTATCAAAACCTGCAAAAGAAGTCGCTATTTTATCAGGTTCTCCCATAAGGATTCTCTTAGCTATATCACGCAATTTTAACATTATTATACTATAATGTAATATCTAATTGATAATTTCCTCACACTGCGCATGCGCTAAAATCAATTAAAGATAAAAAAATCTCCTATAATATAATGACAGCAAATCTAACAAACACATGTGAGCAAGTAGCATATCAAATTCACCCAAAGTATAACTTTATCTCACACTGCGCATGCGCTAAAAATCAATTAAAGATAAAATAAAGTCGCCTATAATATAATGATAGTAAATCTGACAAGCGCACGTGAGCAAGAGATTTATCATGTTCACCCAAAGTATAACTTATACGCTGGAAATACATTAGGTTCAGTTATTAACATCAAAACTAGAATATCTGTTGGCAAATTAACGTCAGCGGGTTATACGATTAGTGTAAAGGGAGATAATGCCGAGAGGATTGCAATGTTTAGAAAAGATTTTATTTACACGTTGTTTTGCGATGATATTCCAGAGGGACAGCGTGTATATCATGTGAACGATAAAGTCACTGATGACAACATTGAAAACTTATCCATAGAAGATGAGTTTCAGCCGCATCCGGTCTTTGATTTATACGAGGCTAACGATCGCGGTATTATTAGAAACAGAAAAACTAAAAAAGTTCTTGATACTATGAGTAATATGGGATATATCAGGGTAACTGTTAGAGGAACATCGCCAAATCAAGTTCATTATTATGGTCATCGTTTTATTTACGAGGTGTTCAACGGATCTATACCCAATGGTCTTGTTATTAATCACATCAATAACGTAAAGACTGACAATCGATTGGAAAATCTAGAACTAGTTACCCAACAGGAAAATGTAAGAAAAGGACGAGGTGGTGGTATTAATTTTAGATGTCCAGCAAAACCTGTTATTTCAAAAAACCTCGAAACGGATGAGGAGATCGAATTCAAATCGATTTCAGCTGCGGCGAAATATTATAAGATAAATCCCGCAGTCGTAAAATTTGTAGCTGATGGAGTAATGAAATCAACTTTTTCAAGCGAATACGATGCTAGGATTCGTTTTAGATATGATGATCAATAATATTTTGTAATTCAGTTTTAGTCAAGCAATGATGAGCAAATGCTATGATAGCATCGTGATTAAATTTTAGCGTCGTTACTGCACTTTCATTAATTTTATTATTTTCTGCTTCTGTTAGCAATATTTTATGAGAATCACCTTGCATTACAATAACGTCAACACTATAACCCAACAAACATTTTCTTACCGCTTCGGCTAGTTCGTTGTAATTTACTATATTAACTTTTTGGTGATATTTTATCTCATCAGTCATCTTATAACAATAATTTAGATAAAAATATATTATAATAATGGACTTGATGAAACGACTCGCTGAACTCTACAAACAAGATACTAGCGACAAAGTCGCCAGCGATAAGGTCGTCAGTGATTAGGTCACATTTTCCAAAGATATCATAGACAAATCTATTGGTTATAATGAAGATGATATTTTATATAACAGCGAATCTGATGATGATGGTGAAATAGTCACTGTTGCTGACAGATCAAATTACAGCAGACCAACAACTAAACGATATAATGTTAAGTATCACATTGCAAAAAAAAAATAATGAAATTTAATTTTACCGTTGCCGAACAACAACTGTTTTGGCAGCTAATCAAACCTTTCTTAAACATCAGAATTCCAGGCCGACAGAAAAATATCAAATTCGATTTCATATTTGTCAAGTTGTTTAATCTAATGACGATCTCTGACGATCGTAAGCAGTATCTAATATCGTTATGTAAACCAGTAAAATGTAAATCTGTCAAACAAAAGTATGAGAAAATTTATAATAACATTATATCATAATCTGCTTAGTTGGGATCCAACTGTTAAATTTCTCACTATACCCACGCCATTTGACTAAACTTTAATTTCCTTTTTTTCTAATCACTTTCTCGATAACAAAAACATCCTGCTCAGTTTTCTGTAGTTCTTGTTCATAAAAACTACCTACGATCGGTTCCCCTGCCAGATCTTTTAAAACGTACGTTACAGGTATTGTGAAAAGTAGCTTATCAACCACAAAAACTTCTTCACTCCAGTTTGGAGTAAATCCTTTTGCAAATACCTTTTTTGTCAAAGAAATTCTAACTTTATCACCAACCTTAAATTTATGTCTGCGGTACATGTTTTCGTTTGCTAATATTGGATTTTTAATAGCTTTTTTAGGTATCATTTTGATGGTTCGATGTTTCGTGTTATTATATTCACCTACGATTTGAGAAAGGTCATCGATGTACCTGTTGGTGTTTTTAGCTGTCATATGTTTGTGTAATTTCTCGTTTAGCGTGCGATTAAATCTCTCAACAACAACGCTTTTACCTTCGTTTCCTGTAACATACCTTTTTATATTATTTTGTTCTAGAAACTGTTCAAACTTTTTGTTAAAGAACTCAGATCCGTGATCAGTCCAGATTTTATTTGGTTTTCTTTCTGTACTCGTTATTATTTGTCTTAGCGCATCAGTCATTGAAGTTCCTGTCTTATCCGAAACAGGTACACTGAAAGCGTATTTGCTATAAACATCTATAACATTAAACAAATACCTTTTTGGAGCACCATCAGCGCCAACGTTAAACTGAGCTAGATTGGATACATCCACCAAATCTATTGCCCAGATATCATCTACACCATTAGCGACAACTTTACGTCGTGGGAACTTTTTTTTAGGTCTGTGCAGCTCGACTGCAAGATCATCGTATACTTTTTTACGAGCCCGAGTTTATATTTTGCTTCTATCATTCCCTGAACAAATCTTCTATCAAAACGTTCTCGTAGATTTGTTGGCTCCATATCACATAATTCGTCTAACATCCCTTTATCACAATCTGCTTTCGAGTTTTCATGATCACGATAACAGATATCATGACGCATCGCTATTGCATCCACTTGATTATAAGGGCTCTTGACCTGGCAATGGATTGTCGTTTTCATCTAGTTGTTGATCTAGCGGATTGTAAGGTCCTGTATACCGATGACCTGGCAATGTCCAACCGCCTTTTGGTTTTGGTAATTTTCCAATAATTTTATGTATATCTATACCTGACCCTATTATTTCTCTGTTGTTACAACATTGACAGTATGCGACAATTTTATTTTGCTCAAGACACAAATCTCTGTCAGAATCACAGTTGCATATCATTCTATATTTTTAGTCGTCGACTAAAATAATATCAGGATAACCAGATCCTAGCGACATCTCTGAGGACACTGTCGCTGGGGACACTTTCTTTAAAAACATATTTTTTTTGGCAAACTGCACAAAAACTTTTTAATATTATCCTGTTGTTTTTTGTTTTTTTTTCTGTTGTTTCATTAATATTTTCTGTTTTAGTTCTACACTTGAGACAGTATGTTGACATTATTATATTTTTAAGTTTAGATAAAATTTATTGCGATCTCATCATTAGCGTGAGAAGGATGCTTGTCAAACTGTAAAATAAATTTTAAAAAATTAAGATTTCTGCTCATCTGTTGGATAAACATAATACAATAATATCAGCAAGCAGACGTTCCAACAGGTTGGAGTTGATTTGATGAATAATATATCTTTTTAAATTTTTTCTTCATATACTTTTTTATTACATCGCTTTGAGGAAGTCCAAACGAGTCGAAATAATTATTATTATAAACTGCTACCCAATGTGTGCCGGATCCGTCATTAAAATCTTGTATATTAATAACACACGAACTTACAGCTGATGGTGATTTTATTGCTGCGAGTTCATCTTTAGAATAAACTCCGTGAAATCCAGGAACCGCTTTTAACTTATCAATGATATCAAAATTACTCAACGGGGTGGTCGAGTTCCCGGTAATGTTAGACCACGTCCGATTCCTAAAAGATTTGGCATCAGACTTCCCGCTAGTCCCGCCAAAAGTGAAGAGATTGGAATAATTCCTCCTTGTTTTGTTTGATTGCATTTGCATTTGCATTTTGGTGTTGGCGATTTTGTTTTTGTTGTTTTCTTTTTTTTTTGTTGTTGGCGATTTCTTTTTCTTTTGTGGCATTATAATATATCATTTACATAAAATTTATAATTTTTTTATTCCACTTCCACGAATGATACCATTACCTGCGACTGCTTCGTTGCGTCAGATATTGCTCCAAACGCTGCTGCTAGTCCTAATGTGCCTAAGACTGGTAAAATTTTAGGTATTATTGTACTAGTTAATACTGATAATGCTGGACCAAGAAAACCACCTTTAACGACAATGTCGTTTGCCAGCGCTGTCATTTGTGCAGCACTCAAATTTAAAACAAGTTTTTTTACGATCATACTTTTTTACTTGATTTTTTTGTTAGCATTAATTTTGTTAAAACACCATCAGAAATATTAGGATTGATTTTTAATGATACCTGTTCTCGCTTTGCAATAGCAGCTACTAAATTTTTAACTTGGCCATCGGTTAAATATACTTCTTTTACAATATATTTTGCCATTTTATATAACAACTGTAGATTAAACTTGAACTGTCATTTTACCTCCAATAGAATCTACCGTGATAAATCTATCACTAATCACTAATGCGTATACGTACAACGGCGCTACTGGAACCGCCCCAAGTGTCCAGGTAATTTCAATATCCGCTGTTTACTAACATCAAATTGAAATATAGGATAAAGGATACGAAATTTCTCTGCTGATATTTGAGTTCTATCTTCAACATCTTGATATTTTTGTATTGCGTCAAGCAGGTACATGTACGGTCGAGAAATGTTTTATTAACGTCATCAGCAAAATTGCACTCGATAGCTCGTTCTGGATATTGCTTTGAATTTAATCTAGCGTATATTCGTCTGACATCAGAGTGATCAAATATTGCATTATTTTGATGTTGGTTACCTCGTCGGGCTTGCTGTTGAAATACGACAAAGATATTTCTCGGCAGTTGTTCGCTTGATGTTGTTGTGACCCTCCATGTGTAGTCAGTAGTATTTGGAACCGCTGTCTGATATATCTTATGCTGCTTAAAATAAATTCTGTTTGTATGTTTATCAAGCGTACTATTTAGTTCTGACATTTTAGTGATTGATGGTGTTATAAGTGGCATCCACAAAGCAAGTTTGTTTATAATAAACTGTACATCAACCCCTCCAGATCTAAACAAGCAATCGTTTTGGTCTGCTCGATCTAAAATAAGATTTTTTTTTACTCCACGGAATACTTTATCATGATCGCGACAAAAGCCGAAAATTGTGCTTAGCGGAAGCATCATTGTAATTTGACGTGATCCTGCTGCATGTTTTCTTCGCCTAGCAAAACCATCGTTATAGCGTGGATTGTGTATACTGTTGCATCCGGTTATAGTGGATGGACATCACAAAACAAATCTATCAAATATATTGCAGAAGTTACCGGTGTGTATAGATTGTCAGTGTTTAGCAGTGTAAAGTTTAAAATATTTACCACATATTCATGGCGTTATTCAGATGATGACATATTTGGAATATTATCTGTAATATTAAACAAAAATTCTGAGGAGGAATTTATACTTGAACCAACTGAAGAAAATTTTGTAGGTCCTTATCGGTGGTGTTTGGAATTTGTAGCTGATTTATCATAACTATGTAAACAATTATTATAATGAAAAGAAGTATAGTTGATTTTAATCACATTTCAAAAGATATTCCAGAACAGGCTGTGGACGCACTAATACAATACTATCAATATTATCATAAAAAATCTTTGGTGTGTAAAAAAATGTTACAAATACTACAACAAGATCCTTCGAGTAATATCATATCTACCCTTGTTAATGACCAGTTCTGGTATAATTTCAAGTGGGGTATCATTAAATCCTTTTTTGTTAATCATATCCGCCATTGGTGTTTCACTTACAGCGGCGTGTAAAAAAGTAGAACCAAGACTTTTGATAAAGAAGCACGGTTGTTTAACATCAATTAAAACTTACAAGAAACTACTTGATCAGATCCGGTCTTACCCACGAGGAGTTAAATATAATATGGATGATTTATTACGTGAATTTCGTATTATTGACAATATGTTAACAGATATTCTACCAATGAGGGTTAGCAAGTATGAAAAAAATATCACAAAAAATATGAGTAACATAAAATTTTATCTAAACTTAAGATATAATATAACTAAAATAATATCATTTTCATTCTAATGCTAGTTTAATTTCCGCCTTGTTAACTGAAACGTTCTAATGCACAGTTTAATTTTCATCCTGTTATCTGATAAAAAAATTTGTGGTAAAACCTATTTGCCGTCTTTAGAATAATCATATTCCACACATACGCTGTTCTAACAAATTCGTCACTTCTGTTGACAGAGCTTATCGCATTCCAACACCTGTTGTTTTGTCTGGTTACAAAATACCTGTCTACATAGTAGTAGTAGAGGAAAATGAGGGGTTTGGCGGGGGTGGGGGAGGAGGTGTGGGGGTGGGGTGGGCCAAAATCCTCATTTTCCTCTACTACTTCTGTGTTATACTGAAAGTTCTGAAACTTGTTGAATAATTATAAACTTTTGATATACCAATGTCGCATAAATAAACTCGTTTAATAAATTTCATTTGAAATGAATACAAATGTAAAATAATCCTGATTTTAGCTGTTTGTGTATTTACATTTAAAAATTTGTGGCTGAAACTCCAACAAATAAGGAAATATTACTCAAAAGGAATGATGAAGTGACTAGTTCTACAAACAAGTACATGCATGCTGAAGCAGAATATTGATTCGTTGCTGACACTATTACAAAATTAAGTAATTTTCAATGCACAAAAAAATTAAAAATTAAAATTATGCATGCAAATCAGGACCATTGAAGCTGTTTATGCATGTTTGTTTTGTAACAGTATCATCAGATTCAATAAATTTATTTCAACTTCCAAACTCCATATAAACTCAACAATAAGTCTGCCAGCATACCACAAATATGGTTACATCATCTATCATCACTATCTATTGGACTGTGACAAGGAATCCATGCAAATTCTCATATGAGTTTGCAATAAAATGTTAAAAAAGATGTCACACTTTCAGCATTTAATCCATGATTATATGTAATACATATCTTATGAAATATCAATGTACAGTACATACCATTTGGTTTTGTGTATTACAGTGCATGAATACAAGAAAGGACATGCAATGGTAGATGATCCATGGCCAAATTAATGGCAAGATATGGACCAGCATCCTTTCAGTTGTAAGTCTGGCATACTAACAACTAAAACCCAGCACAAGTTCTATCTAATGAATTGGGCCAATTCTACAACTACAGCTCACTAGCAGTTTTACAGCATGCAATAATAACTCTTGTCAACATTAACATTGATAGAATCCTCATATTTCTGTATGCTTTTAATCCACCAACATTAACATTGATAGAATCCTTGTATTTCTCTATGCTTTTAATCCACCAACATTAACATTCATAGAATCCTCATATTTCTGTATGCTTTTAATCCACCAACATTAACTTTGATAGAATCCTCATATTTCTGTATGCTTGTAATCCAACATTAACATTGATAGAATCCTCATATTTCTGTATGCTTTTAATCCACCAACATTAACATTGATAGAATCCTCATATTTCTGTATGCTTTTAATCCACCAACATTAACATTGATAGAATCCTTGTATTTCTCTATGCTTTTAATCCACCAACATTAACATTCATAGAATCCTCATATTTCTGTATGCTTTTAATCCACCAACATTAACATTCATAGAATCCTCATATTTCTGTATGCTTTTAATCCACCAACATTAACATTGATAGAATCCTCATATTTCTGTATGCTTTTAATCCACCAACATTAACATTGATAGAATCCTTGTATTTCTGTATGCTTTTAATCCACCAACATTAACATTCATAGAATCCTCATATTTCTGTATGCTTTTAATCCACCAACATTAACTTTGATAGAATCCTCATATTTCTGTATGCTTTTAATCCAACATTAACATTGATAGAATCCTTGTATTTCTCTATGCTTTTAATCCACCAACATTAACATTGATAGAATCCTTGTATTTCTCTATGCTTTTAATCCACCAACATTAACATTGACAGAATAATCATATTTCTGTATGCTTTTAATCCAACATTAACATTGATAGAATCCTCATATTTCTGTATGCTTTTGATCCCCCAATGACAATGCCATGGCTGTGCATTACAAGTGCAGTAAAATAACATTCATTCAGAGGTTGATTTTCATTCATACAAACAAATGCCATGTCCCCCTCACTTTTTACTTATTACAAAATAATACAATCCAAAGAAAACAATTCGCTGCTCATGATGTCAACATATAAAAGAGTAAGAAAAACCAGTACAAAATACAAATATATTCTCAAATAAATTTTCTTTTCAAAGAAAATATAAATGTGATGAAGAGAAGCGAGGTGAGAGAGTGAGATGTAAAGAAATAAGTTTATTCATACACCTGGCTATCACTGCGTGAATACCAGAAAGAAAATATGTAATTAGTTGTGCAGAAATGCCAAGCTAATAACATGGTTACAAAATGTTAATACTGTATTGATTCAGTTAGTGATATATACATTCAAACATACAATCTTCACGAAACATTTAACATAGATACTTCCATTTACAATTCTACATTTTGACAAGAATTTGATTAGAAACCAATTATTCAGACATAATCTGTCCACTGATGGGTCTGGATAACCAATGTTTTGCTGTGACCTACTCTGTGTGTTGTTACTTTCCAGTGGAATGCAACCAATGCACTTCACTACTGCAGAAGAAATCAATTACTTACTTAAGTGTCTACGAAAAGGAGAGAAAAAACTTGAAAGTTAAATTGACTGTGCAAGCGCCAACAACACTGCAATTTCTACTAGCAACTATACCTAAAACTTGCATGTGCTTCAGATGCAGCACAAGACATTGTGCAATTCCATAAGTTATTACTATGAAATAAGAACATTTCAAGGTACACCAATTTTGACTGATTTATTTGTTACTATAGCAACTGTACATTCACAGACCAATGAAGAATGATACATCTTTATAAAGACTTCCCTGACCATGCACTGAAGCACAAGTTGTTTTGGAAAACTGATAACCCCAAAATAAGCATGGTCATGGTAAACTTGTTGCTGGCATGCAGTTTATTGGGTTTTCAAGAAATAAAGCAGTGTAATTAAAGGCTGAGAAAAAAAGAAAAAATATATGGCATGTGATGCTTTGTCTGCTCCATTGCTTGACATAGAGATCTAACATATTTAATTAAAGAAACGTAGGTCATTTTACATCATTGTGAATTTTGATATTTGAAAATGCAGCTGACGTTTCATGGCTCGGACAACAACAGTGCCTTTATAATAATAACATCTAGTTTACACAATGGCTTGGGTAAGAAAATTCATTTCAATGCTCAGAAATTGTGGGCAATGATGAAGCTATTCAGAGTTATTTTTCATAAATTCCAATACAGAAGCTGGGTTCCCACTACACACAACAACTCATGTGAGAGATTGTTTTTCTCTTTATTAAAACATTTTGAAAAACAAATATAGCATTCTACCAGTATTCATACAGCTTTAGAAATACAGAAACAAAAATTATGTCTATTACATCATTCAAAAGAGCAGACAAGTATTAGGTTGAGAAAAGTAATTTGTTCTAAACAAAACCAATATGAAAATGCAAATGATTATGACATCACAAGAATAAAACTATCATATATAAGAAAATGAAAAAAAAAAAACATTCCTGGCTTTTGCTTCATGGGTCACACAACAGAATGGAGTAATTATTATATACCTAGCTTGATACTTCCTATCTAATGCATTGCACAGGATAATCCAGTAAATCTATTTTTTTGGCATCATCACTCACCTACCATATATACTCACATGTGAAGACCAAGTGCAAACTATACAGGTTCAGATCTGCTGATGCATATTAAGTGCCAGTAGACATGGGTTTTCCTTTGGAGTGACCAATAGAATGGACAACACAGACCCTACTCTGCCAGTGCATTATTTGATGTATTCAGAGTCTATACTGTTTCAATTTGGACTTGACTTATAATAGAATATATATGGTACAGAATGATGTTAAATATACCCTGGAATCCAGTAATTTTGTTGCTTCATATGTGTAACAAAATTATGGCCTGCTTACTTTGTATTCATGCACAAATCTATTGTCAAAATAATTCAATTAAGATTTCTCTAAAGATATTTGTACTCACTTTCAATTTATGAAAAGCAAATTAAAAACAATTATTTTATAAATAAGAGAATACTCTTATGATCATGGTGTTTCACAAGCACTTGGTCATATCAGTACAAAGGGAGTTAAGAGGAGTGTGTTATCACATGTTTGTCTCTTTATACTGATAAAATCAAGTGTCTTTTGAGTTTGTACATTGTTGAATTGAGGCTTTGTATACTAAATAGAGGTTACTTAGAAATATAAAACACTCATGGATAATTCCAACGTGTTGGCAGCTTAAATGTGTATATTTCTTACCCTCTCAACCTAATATATGGAAATAAAAGATGTGTGCAGATATTTATTATTTCTGCTTCCAATGCTTTTGTACTGAAACATGTTAAAATATGAAAAAATACCATAAAAGCAGACCACATTTACAAACTTAAGTGCAAAAACAATTTAGAAACTAGCAAGATCAAGTCAAGTCCATTTAACAGTCCAATGTCAATTATGGGGGTAACACTGTCTTTATCAGGTAAAGAGGTCTTTAATGTTTGGAATTAAAAGGTGTCCTTTTTTAATAAATTATGGGTATTCTGGCTCATCAGTGTTTTAAATTTAATGTGGTTTAAACATGCTGTTTTATTCATGACAGTCAAAATGATCGGATCATGACAGTCAAAATGATCGGATCATGACAGTCAAAATGATCAGATCATGACAGTCAAAATGATCAGATCATGACAGTCAAAATGATCAGATCATGACAGTCAAAATGATCAGATCATGGTCTTGTGTATTACCACAATGGAGACAAAACCTAAATAAAAACAATGCATGCTTCCATCTATGGTATGAAAAAATATAATTTAGGAAGGTTGGTACTAATTTATTCTTTTTATTACTTTTTGATCCATCTAATATTTGTTTATGTCACAGTTTCTGATCTAAAGCTACTTGATCAAATGTGAAAAACAAGACATGGTTGTTACCAATTGTTTAATTTTTGGCACACATAGCAGAAATTACAGTCTGGGGCTGTTAGAAAAGGTAAGTCAGGTTAATGGAACAATATTTTTTTCTTTTGTCTTTACTATATAATTTAGAATGATAGTTGTTGTTGTTGTTGGGCTTAACACCATTTTTCAGCACACGATAGGCTATTCATGGCAGCCAGTATTAATGGTGGAGGAAGAAACCGTGAAATCACCGGAACCACCGACCCAAAGGAACCACCGACCCACGAGAAGCTACTGGCAAGCTTTCTCACATATCTACATTAGCTAAATCCTAGACTCCAACACACACAGACAGAGGTGAGATGGCAGTGATCCGTAACGGACCACTCGGCCACACGGGGCCCCTAGAATGATAGAAGGACTTTCATTATACCCTCATAAATCATGACTTGTATTTCCAAACATTCCAGTTATTAGTACCACAGTGTTTTAGCCATCTACATAATATAATCTCATGTGATCAATTACTTCTTCTAAATATATCCTGAAAATGTCATTCCACTTGAATGGAAAATTTTATTACACATGACTGGAAAATGTCATTCCAGGTGACTGGAAAATGTCACTCCACATGATTGGAAAATGTCATTCCAATTGACTGGAAAATGTTATTCCACATGACTGGAAAATGTTATTCCACATGACTGGAAAATGTAATTCCAATTGACTAGAAAATGTTATTCCACATGACTGGAAAATATCATTTCAATTGACTGGAAAATGTTATTCTATGTGACTGGAAAATGTCATTCCACATGACTTGAAAAATGGCATTCATATGACTTAAAAATGTCATTCCACATGACTGAAAAAGACTAAAGTTATGACTGCTAAAATCATATGATTTAATATTGATTTTGAAAATATCCTGAAAATTTCAAGAAAACTGCAGCCTATCAATACATGAAGATCACATCATGCCATGATATGTGTCTTGCCCAAAGATGCACCACAGTAGTCTAAAGGGGCTAATGAGAGAGTGGGAACTGAACTTGTACTCTCCTAGTCAGGAGTCAAGCTCTTTAACCACTGAGTCACTGTGGCAATGTACATTATTAAAAAGTTCAATGGTATTGGAATGTTCAGTGTTCAAGTTTCTGTAAGCTTTAAAGTGCAGATGTGAATGCTGCCTGAAAACCAGTCAGCCTTTGTATTGGTCAGCAGTTTAATGAAAAAAAAGGAATAACAAAGATGTAAAGATGTAAAGGTTTGACTGACAGATGATCATTGCTGTTTATTCAATGTAATTCCAGCCCATTGTGAAGTACAGATTCTATATTGTTCATTGATTGTACTGAATGGCCAGGACATCACTGACTGTTACGGGTCACTGACATCTCACATCTGGCTGTGTGAGTTCAAGTCCAGACTTGGGTAAGTGAGAAAGCCTGCCAGTAGCCAGTGGTTCTTCCTCCACCATTAATACTGGTCACCATGTATAGCCTATCTTATGCTAAAAAATGTCGTTAAACCCTATAACAACAACAACAACAACAACAACAACAACAACAGGGAACAGCAATAGCTCGGTTGAGCACTGGACTTCTAATCCAAGTGTTGCTGGTTTAATAGCGGCCCAGGCCAGTCAGGGCCTTCTGCCTTTGTGTGTTTATGGAAAAGGCACTTAGTTGCCATTTCCATGCTACTAATCTTTTACAATTAGTTAAAACCAACAAAACCAAATAGAATACACATATGCCTGTCAAATGACAATGATGCATACAGACTCTACATGTACATTTAATCCTGTGCAGACCAGTCCATGGTGGATGCCATGGTGTGTGTCTGGACAAGGCACTTTTGCTCCCACTTCATTAACACAAAACTGTCTTTATTGTGATTATGTGACTTGAAGTAATAAATAAATAAATCATTTTGGAGTTTTAGATCATACTTTAGTTTCTGTGCTCTGAAGGAGTTTCAAAATTACAGAGCCCAGTATTAGTGGTTGTCTTGAAAATTATTAATCTACAGTATTCTTCTAAACTATTCATAATCTTTGCAAGAACTCATCAGTAAAAACTGTTTTACTTCTTCTTCTTGGCTTTATAATTGCTAAAAGTTCAAAATACATTTACCAAAGAAAATATCCACCATGATTGGCATAATAATTACATGTAGTCTAGTTTATACATGTATCTGTTGATCTGTTGCCTTCAGTTCATCTGGTCTGTTTTTACAGTTTGACTATCACAGATGTAATGCCAGGCCATCATGAAGTACAGATTCTATATTTATGATTGGCATAATAATTACATGTAGTCTAGAGTTTATACATGTATCTGTTTATCTGTTGCCTTCTGTTCATCTGGTCTGTTTTTACAGTTTGACTATCACAGATGACATTTTCACAAATTAAAGTTGATACAAAATTATTTCAAACTTCATGCAGTCAAAGTGGATTTTTTAAAAAAGAAAATATGTTGGTGCACAATCAGGTATATTTAATCCAGCATTTCCAAAGCTTGTTCCATATAAATATCTTCCCTCAAAAAAATAAAATGCTGAACTACCATTGTACAAGTCCATAGCAAACATTTGTCTGGAATTTTTTAAAATGACACTTTAAAAAAGCAGATCACTTCAAAGTCTTTGTAAGATTAAATTTTAAAACTAAAGGTAATTTTTAAGTTTATATCAGTAATTGTACATGTGAATATTCACACAAAAATGTTAGTGAGGCTCAAAATGCATTTATTACTGACATTTACAGGTATGACTTTTAAACTTGTGTCTAGTACTGGACATAGTTTGAGATATCAATGTATGATAAAAAAAAAACATTTTTGGAATAGTCCGTGATTCATTGGAATGCTATATACATGTATTATATATGCAAAGATTTAGCTCAATGGGGGGGTCCTTACATAGACTTGCAGACAGGGCCATAATCAAACACTGAAGTAGAAGTAAAATTCCCACCAGGTGTTCTAAAATATACTGTATATACTCACCTATAAGATAAATCTAATAACACACTGTACAAATAGAACAGACCCTGATCTGAAGGCACATTATGCTATGTTGTTTGCAATTTGACATAACTTTTAGCACACACACATACTTGTATCTTACCAGTTGCATGTGGTGAGTATATATCTCGGGACTAATGGCAACAGTCTTCTCATTTGTGGTTCATTCTTTTGTATTTATCACAGCATTTCAAAAGTTAAAATTCTTTCAATTTTATGGAGAACTGAAGGTATTCAAACACATTTTAATGCAATAATTATTACAACACATGGTGGCAAACAATATTAAAATTAGTCCATAATTAATTCACAAAGCTATTATAATTCTGTTATGCATTCACTGAATTTGAAAATCTAGTGAGGCTCAAATGATCTTTTTTCATATCTATTTTTACATTAATGGGCAAATACTCAAGGAAGAAAAAAAAGTCAAGAAACTTTAAAAGACAATTACTTCTCCCCTTGTCCACATTAATAATGACTTTCATACAGGCAAACCACATCCCTTGGAGAATGTCAAAAATGGCAATCAACCCTTTATGCCAATTAAATTAGCTGGGCATTTTCTGAAAAATCTAGTAAAAGATGTATTTTTGACTTGAGATATTGTATGTATATATCCAATAAAAGTGTGGTTGGGAAAAAATTTGACACATATGCAATGATGATACTGTAACATGAAATGAAACAGCTGACCTGGAGTATTATGTGGTTATCAAACTTAAATGGTGCAACAATCTTTAACTTGGAATAAATTCATGGATAGAAATTATACAAGTCTTAACAATGCTCACAAATTTATTCAAACTGGACAGAGTCATTTACCATTTGACTGTATTTCATGGACTGATAATATTTAAAGAAGTATAGGTTCTAATTTCTTCTGGTGGTATACACTGGCTTCAAGCAACATCAGTTGTTAAGAAACGTCTACGAATCTTCATTGTAGCATGACCAAAATTCTTAGCTTGAAAATGCAGTTTCTCCGGTAATTCAATGCTAACACCACTATCTGGATTGTAAAGGACCATTGACTTTAATGTTCTCATCTCCCCGGATTCCCCTCCAACTAACATGACCTTGTTGTCATACCTTGCTATCCCATATTCCTTCTTTGGACAATGTTCCACCTCGCCCATTTCTTTTGGAGTAGAACGCCCATCAAACGAAAAGGCAACACCTTTTCCTGACAAAAACATGATCAGCACTATTGTATTATGGATTGTCACTGCCCCTAAAGTTGGACCTTTCGTTGGAATTGGGAGCTTTGCATCAAGTTTACTACCGTATCTTTTCTCCGTGTTAAACATCTGGATAATGTTCGATGGGCCTCGACCTGTTTCTTGCATGTTTCGTCCACCAAAGAGAAAAATATTGGTACCAAGAACTGCCACGGATGGTGAATGGACTCGGACAGCCAACTGCCCCACCTGGTCCCATCCCTCCTGTGCAACGTCAAACCTATCTACTTCCCACATAGCGGTAGAGTCATCTACACCTGAATGACCACCAAGTATGTAGACTCCTCCTCCAACTGATTGCATACAGTGTCTTTGTCTTTCCTCGATCAAATCCGGAAACTGCTTCCATACACCTAGAGTACCACTGTAGCCGAGAAACTGATCTCGTTTAACACTTCCACCGCTGAGAAAAAGGTGATCATTTAACGCGCATACGGCAAAGAAGAATCCCGGATCTCTTCCCAAAGACGGAAGTTCAAGCCATCGTCGATCTTTAAAACTGAAGCAAGTGATGTTCTTGTTTTCGCCAGTCTCTTTTCCACCAATCATTATAAAACATTCGTCATACTCATCAGCTGGAGATGGGACCAGTGACATGAAGGTCATTTTTTCGATTGCTTCTAAATGTTTTTGGCAAACTGTCATTCCGGCAAGTTTTTGACTTTCTTTGACTTCTTTGTTAATAGTTTCGAAAGTCAGCCTTAACTTTAGCAGATGCATGAACAAATCAAGGATATGTATATGCCTTTCATCCAAGTCTGCCTCCAACCAGCGAACCACTGCCCTGCACTTCAGATGGTCTTTGGGGCAATTTAACAATGGGTCTTCTAGAATTCGTTTCAAATCATCAAATGAAAGCTGTGAAAAATCTTCATTTTCAAACATACCTGAAAAATGTTTGAGGATTTCGTACCATGCCTTGTCGGCAACATCTCGACAGCCATGTAGACCGGCTACTTTCCAGATTCCAACGCAATTTTCCTTTGTGATTCCACTTGTCAGGAATTCCTGACACTGTAGGGACAGTGACGGGAGCATGTAGCACTGAGCTGCATCTAGGAGCTTGTAGACGTTTTGTTCTGTAACAACGTTGTCACCAGTGTAGATGAAATTGAGAATTGCCTCTACAACATCCTCGTCATCCTGTAAGGTGATCATTCCACTGTCAGATTCCTGAAAGCATTGAAAGCATTACCGGTATATTGTTTTGCAATATATATGTAACTAGGATTTAATTAGCTGTTTGTACATTTAGGGCATGTAATAGCTGTCAGACGAAATACATATACTTTATGCTAAATTAGGAAGGTGACATGAAAAAAATACTCAGAACTGATGCCAAGTGCAGGCAAGGTTCATTCTGGTTCGCGACATTCTTAATCAATTCCTACAACAAACCAATAAATGTAGGTCAAGGTTATAATTTAATTACAATTTTGCATATATATATATATATATATATATATATATATATATATATATATATATATATATATATATATATATATATATATATATATATATATATATATATATAACATTAACAAAACTATTTCAGGACTGTTACCTGCATCAAAACTTGAACTCCAGTCGCACAAAAATTCTTGTTCACTTGTACATAGTTCAGATATATATTCAGACCAGACAGAAGAATCGATAGAGCTTAAACCAAAAGAGGCATCTCGTCTGTTATCGTGATATTCTATTATGCTAATTAAAGCTATATTGTGCTGTATATGTCTAATATGTTCAATATCCCTTCAAAGCACACACACACACACACACACACACACACACATCGGAACCTATCTTATTGCAAATTTAAATGTACTGACCATCATCGGATGCTGCAACATTGCGTCAAAATATTCAGACATGGCGCAAAGTATGACTCTGTGACAGTAGAACACCATCTCCCCCGTCCTAACCTTCACATCGGTGTAGTGCTGACTGCATCGGAAGTTTAGAAGCCGCGATGCCAAATCTGCACTGTATTTTTCTTGCCACTTCATGCCTATAACAGTGAATTCAATAAAGTAAGTTTTATCTGTCGCTCTTTTCACAAAATTAATATTCGATGATATGTGCCGTTTTAATTCAAAGCTGCCTTTTCAGCTTGAAACACCACATAATGTATAATGATCGGGTGTTGCATGCTGACATGTTCTATCCTAATTAGTACATCCAACTTATAGCCATTTTTATGTCATTTCCTACGATAAAATGTTAACGACTATAAGATAAATGCAACTGTAGATACAAAGCCCTTTGTACACGTGCATACTAGCACAACTTAAGACATCTCCCCTTCTTTGATGCATCCGTGTTTGAGATAGACGGAGAATACTTAGTTTGCTAACATATAACTAGAAAATGACATTTCGTGGAAACCATCGGGGGATAGGCTATGTCGTTAAGGTTCAGGTCATTTATCAGTTTGAATAGTTTTCCGTCTCACTTTCCTTTTTGCTCTAGGACTTTAGGGTTCTAGGATATCAATAAATGACTTTTATTTCTTTAAGTATCATTACTGGAATGTGTGTTGCCTAATATATTATAGGGTCATGGCCGCAGGTCAACATTTTAATTCTCTTTGTTTGATGCTACTCCAAAGTAGATCTTTTCGAGTTTCAGCTGTCAATTTATTTTCGCTATTTTAATTCATACTATATATATATATATATATATATATATATATATATATATATATATATATATATATATATATATATATATATATATAAATATATATATTGGTCAAAATCAATTCTTATGTTAAAGGTAACTGATTAATTCATTCACTCACCGTTTGTGCTAATACCCTTTGAAACAAAGTCAAACAACTTTATGACTTTCCATGTAGGCCTAGTAGGTTATATCACTGCAAAGGTCACAGTTAAAGTTCATTACAAACTTTACACGTTACGGTGTTTTTCAAAAGCTATTACTTCCATTTAGGATCACAGGATTAAAGACTGTACGCAATATTTATTGACCTCTGAAATTTAAGAGCTTGGCAAAAAGCAAAAACTAGACGTATCAGCAAATAATGATTTGATCATTTAACTGCTGGTCAGAGGCAAATATTACGCTTTGCAAAAAGATGTATAATTTTGCAAAGCAGGACTGCAGATAGGATTTGTGAGTCCTTGGAAAATTATTCAGTATACACCTTTGAATAAAAAGTCGTGACGGCGGTGCCCCCCCCCCACTGAGTCTCCCGAATATTTTCCTAGTTGTCCTTATCATATCGGCGGCCTTCTTGCGAACAATTTCACTTAGCTCAAATTAGAAATAAGATATAATATTACACCATCCTTAGCAAGTCACCAGAACAAAACACTTAATGGATCCAAGTGTTTGGAATTATAGTTTTGTATATTTTATTTGTGTTTGTTACTTTCTCTCTCTCTCTCTCTCTCTCTCTCTCTCTCTCTCTCTCTATATATATATATATATATATATATATATATATATATATATATAAAGAGAGAGAGAAAGAGATAGATAGATAGATAGATAGATAGATAGATAGATAGATAGATAGATAGATAGATAGATAGATAGATAGATAGATAGATAGATAGATAGATAGATAGATAGATAGATAGATAATACAATCATCTTGGTCTGAGTCAAGGTCATTATTTTTACCAAGTTCTTCATCATAAATTTTTAACAGATTTTTTTCTTATAAAAAAATCTAGAATATTCTAGAACGGAAAATTCCACTAAATAAAATTAATATTTTCAGAAAATGTTAATTTTGACTTAAGTCAGGTATAGGAGTTTATAATCTTGTTAATTTGAGAAATTACTCATTTATGGAATAGCATCTGAAGCCGAATTAGTTGTATTGTGTAAAGTAAATGATTTAGGTGAAATTATTTATTTAGGTTACTTATTCGGTGGAAATATAATGTGCTTATAATTAATATTCTTGGACAGATACATTAATTGAGAATTATAATGAAGTCAAACGGGGACATCTTACATTATATTACTGTGATTCATCGAAACACTTAGCACATCTCAACGTCACAAGCTACTAATGGCATATCAACACTTTTGGTGTTGTATTTTATTTCGACTACCATTGGAGTTTACTTAGAACTATAATTAGAAGAGCTGGTTACATAACTTTTTGGACTGTTTGGGAGTTAACTCCCAGTAATGTAAGTTCTTTTTAAATTTTCACTTTCTGTTTAGGGAAATATATAATTTGTTGAATTTTATAAACCGTGTTGGTGTTTGCTCTTTGTTACTTAGTTTATGGCCATAGTCATGTTTAACCAAATTTTTTCTTTGCTCTTTGGTGTGTGTAATGTACATACCATACATATGAGATTTTAATATCTTACGCCATAGCATTTTGGTGATCACAAGATACCTCTGTGAAAGTTTAACACTTGTGAAAGTCATAAACACCAAACGAAACAATTTACAAAACGTGGAAATACAAAATGCTGCGTGACACTCTTCCTTGTTTCAGCTGTATAGAAAGGTAGATTCTTAGAGATGACTACAGGTCTTGTGTGCAAGCATGATTATGGAACACAATGAAAGGTCATAAAATAAATGGAAAGCATTCCGAGCTTAACGTTCTACTACTGGCGATATCTCTGAAGTTTTAGAATGTTGTGAAATTTTTCAAGCTGGATATGTTATTGGAATATCGTTGATTTCCCTCTGAAATTATATTACGCAGCGTTTGATACTACTACTACTACTACTACTACTACTACTACTACTACTACTACTACTATGTGTGTGTGCGTGCGCGTGTGTGTGAAGATGAAGCCCGTCTTTATTACTTCTGATTGAACCAGTATGCTCCCCTCCCGCCTCTGCCAGTGACTGGATTCCAGTTAGGTTGCAGATATTTCTAGTTAGTCTAAAAATACAAAATATTTCATGAATGCTGTTAATCACGTTTACACCAATACTGAAAATGAAAATATTCTCGCGATGTCGTAATTTTGTGAAGAGGAATTTCAGTGTATGTGCATCCGACTGGCAGTTTTAAAATGTATTACGACCATATGTTATCCCCAAGGAACTGATGTTTTTCATTTGTCACCAGTTGTCGAAAATTAAAGTAAAACACCGTGACTACTTCAATCTTGTGTGAGGTCAATATTTCAAGGTTATTTAGAAAGTGAAAGTAGAACTAGCAGCTTGTTTAATATATTTGTTTTATTGATAGAACGAAGAAGATCTAGTAGTATTTGATCTAACAGTATTAGTTATAACTAAAGATAGCTGTAATTTTCCATTTCTACCTTATTGTCTCTTCTTAAGTTAGTGGATAGATACGTACATAGGAGGGCAGAAACAATGGGTGAAATGGTGTATTGGTGAGTTATAACACCAACACAAAATTTATAGTATCCACCCATCCAGAGGCACATACATACATACATACATACATACATACATACATACATACATACATACATACAAACATACATACATACATACATACATACATACATACATACATACATACATAAAAACATACATACATACATACGTACGTACATACATACATACATAAATACATACATGCATACATAAATAAATACATACATACATACATGCATGCATACATACGTACGTACATACATAAACACATACATGCATGCATACATACATACATACATACATACATACATACATACATACATACATACATACATACATACATACATACATACATACATACATACATAAATACATACATGCATGCATGCATACATACGTACGTACATATATAAATACATACATGCATGCATGCTTACATGCATACATACATACATACATACATACATACATACATACATACATACATACATACATACATACATACATACATCGATCGATTCAGCGACCAATATTATTCCAGTTTCTTTATTCCTTCCTCTCATTTATTAAACTCTCCGATGCAAATTCCTTTATTCCTTCCGCTCATTTATCAAATTCTCTGTGAATATAAACATATACATAAATCCGGTCATTTCTTACCTTGCGAATTCAAGTCGGACATCATTCCTTGTTGTGTTTGTAGGTACAGAAGTAGTTCAAAGTTCACAAATAGTATTTGAGTACATCAATGCAAGTACACTGAAATATCGGCCTCGGATACACGAAAAGTTCCCAATGATGGAAATATTCCGAAGGAGAAAAAAAATCAATTGGTGTACCTCGGTCTTTTCCCTGATGTCCAGATAGAATCTTTGGATATAATTCATCGCCATTGGGTATCACGGTACCAATTGCTTTTCCATAGACCGCAATGCTAATGTTTTGCGAAATAAATATACTTTCTATCCTATCTCAGCATGCATGTCACACACTGTCACAGAGAACAATGTTAGATTGTTAATTTGATAACATCGAAAATAGGTACTTCATTGAATTTAAGAGAGATAACTCTGCTGGAACTAGACAGGGGTAAGAGTTATCTAGTTACACCGGACAAATTTTCAGTCATGTGTACCACTTTTTAAAAAAATCTTAAAAATTACAAAATGTGATCTAGATATGAATTAACATAATTTCACATGTTGCCAAGAGGATCAACTTTTTTAAAGCCTAACAGAAAGTACAACTCTTACATAAGGCCATAGTACACAATTAATTTTACTATATGGTCTCTACATTTGTTTCTCAGTACTGAACTTTCCACTGTGTGACAATCAATACAAATCATATGTTATTCTAAAATACCTTCAAAGATGACTTTACGGTTTAGTTCTTGTCAAGGGTTGACCGGCATTTTTTGAGAGGCTGAATTGTAAACAAAACACCAGGCAACGGAACACAGATTTCACTTCCGGATCATCACCATGACCTTATTACTCAATGTGCACTGTCGCCGAAATACACACAGACAACCACACCATAAGCTCACATTTTAAAGAATAATCAATTGCCTTTAAATCCTTACCAAGAATGACAAAATCTAACTCTAGTATCACCACCAAATTTAGACCGGAAAAAGTGATCTAAAAATAGACTGGGACTACATTCGTGGGTACTGAACCGGATTTTATTAATTGTGTACTGATTCCATAATGCATCAATAACAGCTAGTTTTGTCGTTTATTTCTGAATGTAATGTTCCCTACAGGCCATAGTACACAATTAATTTTACTATATGGTCTCTACATTTGTTTCTCAGTACTGAACTTTCCACTGTGTGACAATCAATACAAATCATATGTTAATCTAAAATACCTTCAAAGATGACTTTACGGTTTAGTTCTTGTCAAGGGTTGACCGGCATTTTTTTGAGAGGCTGAATTGTAAACAAAACACCAGGCAACGGAACACAGATTTCACTTCCGGATCATCACCATGACCTTATTACTCAATGTGCACTGTCGCCGAAATACACACAGACAACCACACCATAAGCTCACATTTTAAAGAATAATCAATTGCCTTTAAATCCTTACCAAGAATGACAAAATCTAACTCTAGTATCACCACCAAATTTAGACCGGAAAAAGTGATCTAAAAATAGACTGGGACTACATTCGTGAGTACTGAACCGGATTTTATTAATTGTGTACTGATTCCTACACCTTAAGCTCCGCCCACCTGGGGTTATACAATTGGTACCGTTATACCATTGGGAAATATATTCGGAACTTCTTTCGTTCTCTTTAAACCGTATGGAAGCGATAGGAAACAAATTTGTAATCGGAACATGCACAGCTTTTGCTTTTCTAACACGTGGTGCTCTCAGCCAGAGGAAAATCATAAACACGTCAACATTATTATGTGTATTCCTACAATAACTTCTAAGGTTATTTCAAGAGCTAACGGAGATGACTAAACGATGTTCCGATCCGAAAAAAAAAAAAACAAAAACAAAAAAAAAAAAAACGTGTACAATGCTGAGTGCATTGTACAGCTCACTAATTTAAAAAATATTGCAAGATATCCTGATAACACAATGGACGGATTTGATAACACAATCGACGGATTCAGACTTTACAAACTGATATAGACTGTCAGCATTACCAACTCAGCACTGAACACTGGTATATATAACGCCACCTAAATCCGTATTAAACTTTGTAGAAACTTTGCCTGTACAAAAACCTCAGCATGTTTGCATAGAATGATTAAAAAACTTTCTGATATTAATAACGGCAATGTTAAACTGTCATCAAACCCGTTGTTGTTTTTATGCCATAATAACTTAATTGGCATCGCATTTACAAGATGATGTGTCATCAATGACAACCACATAAGCAGCACTTCAGGTTACTAAAGAAGAAAGATCCCTTAAAATGTTTAAAACAAATTCGGAAGTGTTAGCACGATTACATCCGAATCTCTATCGGAATGTCGATGCTGTTCATTTCACATCTGGAATATTACCACTAGGTATGCGCTCCTGCTATCTGCTGCTCGCTTTCACCTATATGTGTGTGCGTGCGCGCGTGTGATTTGGATTTTTAATGTAGCTTTAAACAATTTTCAGCAATATCGCTACGACGTCTGCAATGTGGCAGTTTATTGTGATATCTAGCACTGAGGCATCATGCAGCAGACATGTGGCATCATGTCCCATCTCAACATCAAGAGCATAGCAGGGATCAAGGTCACCACACATGGATATTGTGCCAAATATCGCACGCGACATAGTAAATCCCATCAAAACAACACCAGACAAATACAAAAGAATAAACACACCAAACAACAGAACACCCACAAGGACACAATAACCATATGGCAGTGGAACAGTAGAGGATTACTTGTGAACCACCCAGAACTTGTAGCGGCCATCACAGAAGCCAGCAGACCGCCTGACATCATATGCCTACAAGAAATTATGCTACCCACACACCATCCAAGTCCACCGAAGATAAGAGACTACGACCAAGTCAACTACAAAAATTGACCCAACGGGGCAAGAGGGGGTGGGGTAGCCATATACATCCATAACTCCATCCCTGAATAGAACTCAACACAATAGCCACAGCCAAGGCAACTAGAACACCAAGGTATCAGCATCAAAGTCCGGGGGAAAACATACACTATATACAACATATGCTACCCGTCGACCCACAGCAAAAACCCTGGATCAAGACTTAAACAAATGATACAAAAACATGACCGTCATATTGTTATATGCGGGGACTTTAACGCACACAATGAAGAATGGGGGAGTGCGCATACGGACCAGCGCAGGAAGTGGATAGAAACATTCACAAGGGAAAAACTACTTCAACTCCTAAACACAAGCGAGCCTACGTGAACTAATCCGGCCAACGGACAATTCTCTTCAGTTGACTTCACCATCGTCACGGCCACAGTAGCACAAACCTCCAAGTGGCAAGTATATGAAGAGTCCACCCTTGAAAGTGACCACTTCCCGCTAATCTTAACCATCTACCTCAAGGCACCGAGAGAAAAGCGAACCATACCCAAACGATGGAAACTCAAGCAAGCAGATTGGAAAAACAGTCAGTCCTAAGCCAAATCAATCCCCAGTACATACTAGATCCCAACGTAGACACATACTAACCTAACCAATGTCATCAATGACGCAGCGGAACTAACTATACCCCGAACGTCAGGAAAACCTAGCAAACCAAAGCAACCATGGTGGAATGAGGAGTATAAAATGGCACTACAATGCAAACAAGCATTGAAGCGTTTCAAAAGAGCAAGAACAGCAACCACGTTCCAAGCGTACAAACAACACGAACAATACACCAGAAAGGCGATCAAAAGAGCCAAATGCACATCATGGCAAAGTTACTGTAGCACGCTAACCTACCGTAACCCCACCAGGTAAGTCTGGGACAAAATAAAAAGCAATCGAAGAAAAAGCCCCCCCCCAACCCCAAGACTTACAGGAGCTCAAACCAACAAACAACGGGCGGACAAATGGCAACTCAGGCAAGCAGTGACCAAAACCACCATAAAGATTTCATGTTTCAAAGACGAAAACTAGAAACCACATACCCCCATCTCTTCAGCAATCAGGTCACTGAACTCCATGCGCAATCAGCACCACTCAACGACTACTTTACAGTCTATGAATGGACCCAAGCACTAAGACACAAGAAAAACACATCACCAGGACAGGACCAAATATGATATGCAATGTACAAGAATGTACCCACCAACATAACACTAAGGGCTTTTAATCTGGGAAACTGGAGTAATCTCTACGAAATGGAAATAAGCCGTCATAGTGCCTGCCCATCCCAAAGCCAGGTAAGGACCCCAAACTGGAAACATCATATAGTCCAATTTCCTTCACGATCGTTTTCTGTAAAATCATGGTAGCAACAGTAAATAATAGGCTCAAACTTCATCTAACTGCAACCGGGACAATATCCGAGAACCAAAGTGGATTCCTCAACAACAGATCTACCCTGGACCAACTCTTTCGCCTAGAAGCCGCTATAAGCCTTGCCTTCAATAACAGATCCAAAAGGCATAGACACTTCGTCGCCATATTTCTGGATTTTGTGGATCATATGGAGCGGGGTCCTCATCTGAAGACTCAGCAAGTATGGCATAACGGGTCATATGGACAGATGGATCACTAACTTTCTCACAGAACGGAAAATAAAAGTACGTATTGGAGACCAGTTGTCGGATATCCACACCCTGGAAAACGAAACACTATCTTACTGATACGGACATAACATTTACTTACCATCACTCACACATACTGACCAACATATACCAACCAGCATATATGGCCACTAACCAATACAACCCCAATGCCTCACAGCCACCAACTAGCAGCTAAATTTACTGATGAACACCCACAACTACTGACCAATACTAATGCAAACAAACAGTTATGTAAGGATGCAAACTAAGGGCTAATGTAATAAAGATTACTACTTAATTTTTGGCAGCATCACATCCTTTTAACAAAATCAAACAAAGCTTTTGAAGTCCCCTAGAATGCTGTAGAGTGTCTACATGCAAAAATATACAAAAAACTCTTGAACTAAAAATAATACAAATATTCCGAAACTAATATGAAATTTAGCAGACTTTATAAGGACATCTAGACAAATTTTAAATTATTTGTCTAAAATAATAAAAAATTTTAACATCACCTTTATTGGAGACAGAAAAAATTATTCTAACAATGTCACATATTGGCTTAGACTAAAGGTAGTTCAGAAATCTGAAACTGACAAGAAATTAAGTGGAAATAAAATATGAAATGAAATTTTTAGTATGTCCCTTTTAAATTCTGTCGATTCTGCAGATAGGTCTCATCTGCCTTGTATAGTCACAAGCAAGACTTTTCTTTCAAAGTGGCATCTGCACAAAAGGAAAATGGGGAAAAGGGAGTAGAAAACAGATATTTTAGAAAACAAACAAGCAATTATAACCCATTACCTCCAAAGAATTAAAAGCAAGACCACTGAAACAAAAAAGAAAATTTTGTGATACAAATGAATTTTCACTATAAAACTTGTTAAAAAAATGTACCAAATGGAACTGAAAATAAAAATACCATTGGACATACACATACTTTGAAGACTGCAGTGGGCGAGTCAATTGTACTAATTTGCATAGGTAAAGCTCATGAAGTAGAACAAAACTATAAATCAAATAAATGATAGATGCTTGCTGTAGGACAAAAGCTATTACATGTCACTGAGAATGTTTAAGTCTTCTATATAAAAGATTATCGACAAGTTTGTGAACAGTGGCACTGTTTTGAAGCTGGATCTTACTCCATATATGAAACACAAAGCATGATTATTTCAGTTGTCGGAATAGTGTTAAAGTGTGATGTATTATCTGAAGGTGATTTAGGAAGCAATCAGCAAAGCCTTGCAAATATAAACTTCAATTCCTGGTTATTTTTACTTTGTGAAGTGCACCAACATGGAGGGAGGCATGTAGTTCTATGAACAAGCTACAAACAACATACTGACATACATCATTGCTGTTTACAAGATGTGTAGAAATAGGACCATCACCTGTATGTAACATACTGGACACACCAAACTAAGCATTCCGACACATCATCTAGTTAAAATACTATTAATTGACCTATGCATTTCAAGATCATTTTAGGAAGGAAATATTTGGACTTAAATACAGTAATAAGCATACAGAGGTGTTTATGACTGATTTCCCATAAAACCCATTAAACTCGAAAATATTATAGGTCTCCCATTCCCCACTTAAATGGTCAAGTTCTAACCTGGACTTGCTTAGAGAATCCAGCTGGGAAGTTTGAACACAATACCATCCACAGTACCATCCAATCTCTAGTGATTTGGTCATGAACCCTAATGACACTTGCATTACCTTGAAATCCCCTACTGAACTAATGAGAATAAAAAAGACAATCTAATTATTCCTACATTTTTCCATTCAATGGATGTTAAAGACAGAACTTGATATTTTAATTTAATGTCAATGTAGTTGTAATTATGGATGGTAATGGTGTTTGACATTTAAGTCTTCCAAATTTTTTTTTTTCATAAGTGAATTAAATTATTTGAACATGACAGAAATTACTTTCTGATTTAAACTTCCAATCATTTTTATAGGCTAATGTGAAAAATTACCTTGTTATGAATAGGACTACATAATTTTTTTGGTCAGGTGCACTGACCACCCATGGGACCCCAAAACACCTTTTGTCACAAACCCACCCACCCAACACTGTCTGGGAATATTGCATGCATAAATACATATCTGGAGAATTTATCTTTTTGATTTCACAATGACAGAGTAGTACTGGAGAAATATGGGTGGTGCTCTTGCTTTGAAAAAAAAAGTCTACAAAGATCATAGATCTTCCATTTTCAGTGGCAACTCTCAGACCTATTCTACATTTGAGTCACCTACAACTGTAGTTGTTGTCATCCTTGTTGTAATTGCTACAGCTGATTCTCTTTCAGAAATGTTTGTATGGAAGTGTATGCGCATTGTATAGTGAATAATGTGTGTTGGATTGTAAGTATATTTGATAATAGCATTTAACTATGAGTTGGTATGTGTGGTTTGGATATTAAATAATTTATCTTCAATTGCATGTCCCTTTTGAAATGAATCTGGATGCATGTTTATTTCAGTCTTTGAGTAAGGGTGTATGTTTGCCCATAAGGTGTGAGTAACCCTTGACTGTCCTCATTCCATTATCCATTTTATAAAAGCATGATTTGGATTTTATTTTAATAAATTAGTGACCATCACATATCTTTTTTCCCACATTTTCTTAATTTGTTCGTATATTGGATGGTCAATGTAGGTGATGAACGGTTATTACACATTTGTGATCATCTCTCTAAAGGTTGCATCAAAACAGTGCAGCATATGTCAAAAATGTATAATTTTGTTAACCTCGATGCTCCCTTTTCAAAGTTACCAAAATTTCTAGAAATATAAATACTATCTAATATTACCAACCTCAAAATAATTATGAAATTTGTCTTAATGTTACATTTCTTTTTTTAATATTTTAAATTGCATTTCTAAACTTTACAATTCTATATATATTTATATATATATATATATATATATATATATATATATATATATATATAACTTTTACAGTTGAACAAAATTGCAAAAATGTTTAACATTTAAAAAGATTTCCAGATTTATTTTCAGTCTTTGCTAGATGTGGCACAATTTACCTAAGTTTAAAGATTTTAATAGCAAAATTTAGTTTTTGATTTTAAATTTAAGTTACAGATATATTGCATACTGATTTTGGAATGTTGTGTTGTATTATTATTAGTTTTTGTCATATTAAATAAATAAAAAAAATTTCATAGAATTTTTATTAGTTGCTGTTACATTTCATATTAACTTCTGACTAGTATTTCTTTTAGTTTTAATAACATTTCTGCAGCTTCACTGCATTGAACTTTTTTACTTTCTGATGGAATGCCAATTTTGTCTTCAGGGTTCACTTAAATTCCTACATTTATATTTATGAAGCCATCATGGCAGTTCTGTTGGTTGTGTGTCAGACTTGCAATCCAAGGGTCACAGCTTTGAAACCTGCTCAGTTCAACCTTGGTTTGTAGTCTTGGTGTTAACTTTTGAAAAACTCTTATTCTGGATTTGTGCTTTATGAGACAGTAACAAAAAGTACTACTCATACTCTGTTGTAAGTTCAACTACAAACTGCACATAATGCACTGGCAGATCGGGGTCTGTGCAGTTTGTTACGAATAATCAGTAGAACAAACAGTGTAGATTCCGGTCTGCAGGAGCATTACACTATGGCAAGCCAGGATCTTGTTGTTTGCAGTGTGACTTGTCTTATAAGAGTGTATATAACTGTAGGTTCCATTCATGATTTCCAGAAACAAAATCTCCAAGGATAGTCTGCCATCTTAACAGAAGCATGTACATATACAATGAATGAGAAAATCACTGGCTGTTGTACAATCAAAATCTGATGAACTGCTGTGACACTTTCTTTTTCATAAAGGGAAATCAAGTTGAGCATGCAACAATTACCTTAGAAGAATCAACAATTTCTGATGTTAAAGTAACAAAGGGAAAAAAAACCCATAAAAGTAGAAAACGAATGAAGTTCATTAATCCTTTTAAATAGAGAACAAAATAAATACAACACCATGGTACTGTGGTAGAAGACACAACTGATATTAAAAGAACAGATTAAACCTTTCAAATAGTTTTAACATTATTATGTCACCACCATATGAAATTTTCTCACAGATCACTTTGTTGTTCTAAGACTAAGGGTAGAGCCTTGTTTGCCAGTTAGGGGCAACTGGTCTCTTCTGAGGAACCCTCGTTATAGAGGGCATTTGTATGCAGTACTCTGGTGCATTTAAGACATTATTTGCAATGCCAGTAAAAAGCAAGGTTAAATGATGTTACATTGATTTTCAAACTGAACATTTAATACTAAATGTCAATTAAGGACAGTTGAGCATGTGCCAAGCGGGCAGAGATCACCCAAGGGAAGTCAAGAAACAAAAATGGAGGGCAGGGGACATCCCTCTTCAATAAGGTACTATTGTTAACACTGACACAATCTTTTATTAAAATAGTCAATGGATATGATGACAAAACATAATATTTCACTTTTGTTTTAAATTAGCTATCCTCTATCCAGATCTTGAAGCTAAAATCTTGATCTTTCCCTTGTTTTTCCGGTCATCTGTCTCCTGTTGACCCTTTCATGATCTGCTGTCTCCTGTACTCCCAAATAAGCAGGGCCCCACTGACATGGACATTAAGTGACCGTATGACACCTTGCTGAGGGATCTCCACACACACATCCAACAGACTAATCAAATGTACAGGAATACCTTCACGCTCATTTCTGTAATAAACATTGATAAAAAATTATGACTACATGATACAGTGGAAGAAATTAAACATTTTCAAATTAAATTTTCATTCGAAACAAAACAAAGGGTCTATTCTGAGTCAATGGAAAAAAAAGAAAGAAAGAGATAGCTTTATAAAATGTTTGCCACCAAGATTTATCCCTTAATAATTACGGACAAATGCTCTGAAATTTGCACTTACATCTCCAAAATACGACATATTTGAAGTAAAAAAGTTTCCTTGATATTATTTACCCAATCATCGTACAAAAAGAATATGTTCATTACTCCTACCATAATATGATCAGGTGAGATAAATGAAGAAGAAACCAATTGTTTTAAAGGTAAAATATATTTTTCTGGTAATACTGCAAGAGTAATGACATGTCAGGAGGTAGGAGACATATTAACATATACAATCAGGTAATGTATTTGAAGATGAAAACAACAGTTCCTCAGAGGGACTAATAATTTACTGTCAAAAAAGAATTTCCAGGAATTCAAAATAAGACCAATCATTATCTTTAACTAATGAAATCTAAATCTAAAATCATCTCTGTGCCAGAACAAGAGTTTTCAATTAGTCACTATGGCAGCCATACTGGATCTAAGATTGGCACAATTTTCGTTTAAGACAAACTAGACACCATAACAAGACTTTTTGTGACACCCCCCCACATGCCTATGTTTATGTGACCATCAATTCTGGAGAATTTATGAGAAGATTTTAATATGTTCATTGTGAAAGACATTTTTGAGGTTAGATCAGCACCATTTTCAATCTGGACCAACTAGATAACATAATTAGTTTTCTTAGTGAAAACCCCATGCAGATGTGCTTCTCTTTAAGAGAAGAAGCAATAACAAATGTTTATGATGGTAGGCTTTGTTATTATACTGGCTGTCAGATCAGCACCATCTTCATTTAGTACCAACCAGACATTATAAGAAATCTTCTGGAAATCCAATATAGATACAAATTTCCATCTAGGAGGAGTAGGATAACAATTTTCAAGCTGTTCATTTATTATGACCAACTAGCCATCATAAGAAGTCTTCTGGTGAAAACCCCAAGCTGATATGACTTTCTCAGGATCATACACACTTGAATGCATTATTTCAAATGGTTTTTCTAGGATTTTACCAGTTTTTCAAGATGTATTTCCAATTATCTTGAATCAATACCTAAAACCAATTGTAATATTTTCCCAATTAATAGTATTAATGGTGTTCAGTCATGGTCTTAAAAATTCACAATATTTCTGCTTTTATACATCCTTGTGCACAACTATCAGTACCATCTGAAAGCAGATTAGTCACTCATGACAGCAACTATCAGTACCATCTGAAAGCAGATTTGTCACTTATGAAAACAATTATCAGTTCCACCTGAAATCAGATTAGTCACTTATGACAGCAGTGGCAGAGGCACTGTTAACTTTTGACTTGAGACAGTGGGTAAAGTTTTCAAAACCTCCCTTGTTATCAGTCTCAAAAAAAAGAATGCAACATGACAGCAGGGAAACTTGCATTTCTCTGTTATTCATCACTAGTCAAATAGGCCTTGAGAGAATTTTCTCCATGGTGGAAATGTCAAATATCAAGTCACCTGCCTTACAAATTGCCTTGTTTATGTCTCTTGTTACCAGCCTTACCAAATGCATTGTTTATGTCTCTTGTCACCAGCCTTACAAATTGCCTTGTTTATGTCTCTTGTCACCAGCCTTACCAATTGCCTTGTTTATGTCTCTTGTCACCTGCCTTAAAAATTGCCTTGTTTAAATCTCTTGTCACCAGCATTACAAATTGCCTTGTTTATGTCTCTTGTCACCTGCCTTACAAGTTGCCTTGTTTATGTCCCTTGCCACTAGCCTTACAAATTGCCTTGTTTATGTCTCTTGTCACTAGCCTTACAAATTGCCTTGTTTATGTCTCTTGTCACCAGCCTTACCAATTGCCTTGTTTATGTCTCTTGTCACCTGCCTTACAAATTGCCTTGTTTAAATCTCTTGTCACCAGCATTACAAATTGCCTTGTTTATGTCTCTTGTCATTAGCCTTACAAATTGCCTTGATTATGTCTCTTGTCACCAGCCTTACAAATTGCCTTGTTTATGTCTCTTGTCACCAGCCTTACAAATAGCCTTGTTTATGTCTCTTGTCACCAGCCTTACAAATTGCCTTGTTTATGTCTCTTGTCACTAACCTCACAAATTGCCTTGTTTATGTCTCTTGTCACTAGCCTTACCAATTGCCTTGTTTATGTCTCTTGTCACTAGCCTTACAAATAGCCTTGTTTATGTCTCTTGTCACTAGCCTTACAAATTGCCTTGTTTATGTCTCTTGTCACTAGCCTTACAAATAGCCTTGTTTATGTCTCTTGTCACTAGCCTTACAAATTGCCTTGTTTGTCTCTTCAGTGCTTTCACTCAACTGGTATAAAGTGGGCCATGTTCCCATTAGTACAGCTCATGCTATGTCAAGTGTGAGCTAGGTCAGCAATTTACACTGTCAGTGTGATTGCTGTGCCATGTATGCCATGGGACACAACTTGTTCTAATACCTACCAGCACTAATTCAGCAACTCAATTCAATTGTATTATTTCTTTTTCAAATTACGCTTTTAGCATTATGATCTTTACAGTACTGAAAAATTCTAAAATGTTACTAAGATATTTGAGTATGTGTTTTTCTAAATTCAAGTGCCATTTTAAAAAAAATGACTTTTTTAACTTTTCATTTAGGACAAGTATAAAAATTCTCTCTGTGAAAATGCTTCTATGAGCATTCGTTTAAGAGTAACTGTAACAAGAATTTCAACATGGCAGATGTGGCAGCCACATTGGATGTACAAGTAGAACCATTTTCATTTACAAATAGCAAGACCTCATAAGAATTTTCCAGACAAAAATGCTGATATGACTTTATATATGATTTTCAATATGACTGCCATTTTTACCAAAACAACAGCCATAATGGATAATCAGATCAGCACTAATTTTGTTTAAGATGAATTCTTCAACATCATAAAAAGTTTTTAAATGAATCCCTCATGTTGATAAGACCGTCCATCCATTCAGTAGGAGGGATAGTACTATCGTTAAGATGTTGACTTAGACTTTTACAAAAGTTAACAAATATGATGCTATAATTTTTTAAAGTCTTACACTGTAGTTATTGTTTTTGATCATTGATAAAAAATTCTCCGTCTGTATATATCTGCCAGAATCTTGTATACTGCAAAGGACACACACACACACACACACATAACTATATATATATAACTATATATATATATCTGTATATATAAATATTCACACACACACAAACACACTATTATATAACTATATTTATATATATATATAATTATATATATAACTGTATATATAAATATTCACACACACACACACTTTTACAACAAAAATACAAAAGGCCCATATATTTTTTTCATATGCATAAGTATTACGTCCTCCAGCTTCTTCATACATGTAGTGGTATATAAAATTTTTGTGGGAACATTTTATAAAACGTAGATCAGCAATTTGTGCAGTACAGAAATTTTACCACAATCAGCACAAGACAACATTACCCAAGCAGTAGGAGAGTTTTCTGAGGAAAGTGGTAATCAGTGAGACAGACACTGTTTGCTGTCTGCTCCACTCCAACAAGTGTGTATCCCTCTAGTCTCTTTTGCTGTAGGTACTCTGAAAGCTTGGTCTCGTACACCTGTAAGATACAATACAGTGAAACCACTGAAACCAATTTTTGTACAAGTTTTAAACATGTATATCATTGGATGTACATGTATGTATATTTAAAAAAAACCCATGTCTCAAAGATTCTCTATCCAATTTTTACTTGTTTACTCTCTAACTCTGGCAAATCCAATGTACTCTAGGACATGAGCCAGATAGAAATTTTCAAATGTATCCTAATGGTGTAAATGTAAGAAATCAGGCTGGATGCAGTCATAGGTCTCTAACCACTTATGCCACAATGTTTACATGCCTAATTAGATTATTTATGATAATAACTATGGAAGAAATATAGTCTACTTGTAGCTGAAATTAGCTTCAATTAACAACAAAATATATAGATGCTAGGGTGTGATATTTATCCTAAAACAATAATGGGATATTAATTTACCTAATCTGTTAGTTTTTACTTTAAAGCTGCTTGGATAGAACTTTAGTAAACTTTGGCTGAATCAAACTTTTCACTATTCACATATGCAACTAGATAAAGAATGAAAACTAGAACTTTCTCTCTGCCAAAGTCATACAATAGCTGGCATTATTATAATTCTTAGATCTTGAGTCTTTTATTGCACAAGTAAATTAAGTTTTACTGATTATTACCACTGTTGATCAATGATTACCTCTGTGATATTAAGCCACTTGTGAGCAGTGACACTCAAACTCTGAAATGCTTTATCCTCAGTGTAACTCAGCTTTCCTAAAACAAACTCTGACACACCAAATATCTCACTGCTTCGGCACAGACCTGGACAAAGACAATAAAAAAATTACTTTATACAACATGCTCTAAGAGCCAAACCAAAATTAGTCCGAAAAAAAAAAGCAAAACATGCCGTTTCCAAATAGTTTCATCTCAGAAATGCAACAAATGTCTGATGAACATGGTTGACTTCAAAGTTTCATCCTAAATTGTCCTCCATATGTTATTTACATTTGCAAGCTTTAACCATTTTTATGATTGTTACTGAACACATAAGAATAAATATGGTTTTTGAAATTGGAAGTTAACTATGACAAAATTCTGTTGTGACAAAGCCGAATTATTCATTTTTCTTTGAATTGATTTAACTTTGTTAGTAACCTGATTTAAGTTTTCTTGCCCACCAGATGTAATAGTCCCCAATTCCATCATGACTATGTGAACTATGACATTAATATGCACACTATAAAACGCAAATTGCTTCAACTCTTTGTTTATCAAGTTATAAATGATGCATATAGTGGGCCAGAAAAATAATTGACCCAGTGTGTTGGCATGATTGAGAGAGACAACTGGGATGTAAGATTTAGGCCAGGGCCAGCTGGGTAAATTTTTCTGTCCTGCCCACAAACATGAGGGAGATTCCGAACAGATTAGTTAAATGACCATTTAATCTCACCTCCTAAATTTGGCGTTTTATCAATAAGGGAGGTGACAACTACAAGCCCTTCCCTCTCTAAGGTCTTTATTCCATGTTCTAATTCCAGTGTAGTTTCTTCATCTGGGACCATGATCTTCCATGGCATGATTTTCTTTTGTACATCCCCCTCCACATCATCTACTCCCTCCTCTTCTACATCTTCCAAGGCATCCTCATCAGCATACATATGGGCATCTAGAAAAAGCATGATTATTATGAGTGTTGTCTACACTATTGATGGTTTCATTCTTTTGACTGAAATTGGCATAATTTCATGGCAGTAACAAGCACCAATTGAGTTACAGGTTTGATTACAAGTTCCAGTACTCTAAAGGGTATCAGGCTACATCAAACATATGCCTACTTTTCAGTGACATCAGGCTACATCAAACATATGCCTACTTTTTAGTGACATCAGGCTACATCAAACATATGCCTACTTTTCAGTGACATCATAATGCAAACCTCTGAGCTATTTCAAGTACATTGTGAAATTTGCTGTCAGAATTTCTCAGATTGATTACAAAAGAAAATTTAACTTTCCTGTATACAAACTATGTGCCTCTTTATGTAAACTCAAACTTAATTTTCTTCCAAATAATATCAAATTCTCATTCCCTGAAACATCAGCATAGATGATTAAGCCGCCACCATATTTTCTGCAGTTTATTTAATTGTAGTTGATTTGTTCTAATGCACTGATTGTTTACTTGAATCAGTTCTAATGAGTTGATTGCTTACTCTAATCTGTTCTAATAAACTGACTGCTTATTCTGATCTGTCCTAACGAACTGATTGCTTTTTCTAATCTCTCCTAATGAACTGATTGCTTATTCTGATCTGTTCTAATGAACTGATTGCTTATTCTGATCTGTCCTAATGAACTGATTGCTTAATCTGATCTGTCCTAATGAACTGATTGCTTATTCTGATCTGTCCTAATGAACTGATTGCTTATTCTGATATGTTCTAATGAACTGATTGCTTACTTTGGCTCTTAAGTCTCCAAGGTCCTGGCTCACATTTTTTCAGGTCTGGCCTCTCATTGTACAGGGGGATAAAGTGGTAGCTGGATCCATCCAGCCATGAGGGGTCAGCCTGGGAGAAGAGGGATGGTGAGATCCAATCCTCATCACTCAAGCTTGTAAGACAAGGAAATGTGTGAAATAAAGTCTGAAAAAAATCACATACAAGCCATGTGTTTTATGTTATCCTTAATATGTAACAGCTGCAACAACAAGCAAAATGTTAAAACTTAAGTATTAATATCACTTTATCTCTAACAAAGTACACTAACGGTTATACAAACTAAATGCCTCCAGAATAAATGGAATTTCTTTGTCCTTTTATAGGATTTTTAAACCTCTGTGGAAACAATATTAAGCCTAATAAGGAAGAAACATAAGAAACAAATTTTTCTAGTACTATGTTTCTTTAATTATACTTATGTGATCATAATACTTTATGTAAGTACTATCACTACCTAGCAAATTCAGTCCTCCAACAATAATTTTTAGCTATGGGAAAATGCTGTCTGGCCATATGTATGCAGTCATAGAATGGTCACCTTGACACAGGGATTAGCATCAAATCCCATGCATATATCAGGTACTACTGGTGAAAAATGAACAATCTGATAAGGTTGTAACTATGGAAGTCTGAGAAACCACTCTGGTGGGCTAGTGGTTAGAGCATCCGCCTAGGATGTGGGAGGTTGTGGATTTGATCCTTGGTAGTCATAATAAAGACTTAAAAAAATGGTACTAACGGCTGCCTCACTTGACACTCAGCATTAAGAGGTTAGTGTTAGGACTGGTCAGCATGGTGTCAGGATATTGTGACTGGGTGGGACATCATGCTACATGTCTACAACATGATGCCCCATTTCTAGACATCACTATAAACTGGTTTCTTCTTCAAATATGTTACCTGCTCATAATACCTTAAGAAAATAGGTATGAGGTGATGGAAGTTACATGCCCTTAATTGGAGAGACCATGTGTGGTCCCATAAGATATAAGAGGTAACTTATAGATTGAGACCTGGATGAAGCACTGACTTTATATCCTGAGATGCAGCTGTAGGAAATGGGAAAATCCTCCCTCCATCAAAATCAGCATAAGTCATCATGCTATGTTCTAATGTTGAAAGACCTTTGTGCTCCATGAATAGGTTTAAATATTCCCCAAAAGGTATAACTGAGCCTTCTTTGATGAACAATCCTTGAAGCAGAACCCTGAGAAACTCGACTCAGACCTCCATCTCATGGCAGCTAGGGAAAAGTTCAGTTTGAATGCAATGCTTGTTGGGACTGACTTCATGTGCAAAAAAAGTCTATCAAATTCATTTGATTGTGGGTTCATTTTACACCTGCGGACCTGATAACCCATCTCATCCATGATGAAAAATCCTGTGCTGCGATACTGCCCTTTCCCTCTTTGGTTCTCCCTAGATACCATTACAAACTCTCACAGGTCATGTGAGAAAATTCCCCACTTTCTCTTGTATGCTTTCAACTGTAGGGCTTTCTTGTTAAAGTGATTCTCTCCACCCCTTGCAGTGAGAATTGCTTGGTCCTGTGGGCTTGTTTAATGATCTATGTACAGGTTCAACAGCTCCAGGTGATGGTGATGGAATAGGACCACTAATTAATTTCCCATAGAACTAAATGTTAATATAAAAGAAATAAAATATACTTCTTCCTTTCTTCAAAACACACCTTTTTTGATTCACAATAGAGATTTTTTCAGCCCTGAAAATCGGATGTTTTGCACCATTTTCTTGCACCTCATGCTGCTAAACAGGGAACTCCCTGGTCTGCATCTAATAAAACAGCCACAAACATTATGCTATTTTGTCAGAGAGAAATAAAATACAGGATGTACATAATAATAATACATACATACATACATATAGATATATAAAAATCCAAAATGGAAAAAAACATCAAGCCCATTTACTAGCCAATGGTACATCTCAAAATATTTAGTATTCTATTTTTATTCCCCCACAAGTAGACTGGTTTTATGGCTGTTAAGTAATTATTAGTCTGATATCTATATCAACATCAATTTTGAATATTTTTGTAAACTGACAACACCAGTATGCACACTACACTACACTGGTATTTTGAGCTCATATAATAATCGACACTTACCGTATGTCATTCAGACAGATAAGAATGAATGCTGCTGACCAAGAAATGTTTACAAGTTCATAAATTATAAAACAAATGCAAGGTTTTAATTGTTGTTCTGATGTTTTTCTTAATTCCTTTAGAGTCTACCATGTTCAATTGTATGCAAGAAATATACACCTATGGACATTATGTAATAAGTGGTATCCAATTACACAACCCATTTTCATAAATCTTTGGTGCAAAGATGAAAAATGTTTTTAATTAATTAATTAGAGATTTTGTTTTCTGAATCATATTCATAAAAGGAATGCTTCCAGCATGGCATGCATCTATACGATATTGATATGCAATAGACGAGTGAGTGGGCCACTCTTCACTGGCCTTCTGGAATGATGGAAAGTATTGTGCACAATAAACTGATGCATTTGCCTTCATAAAACTCCATCTTCTGAGGTTGTACCTGCAAGGGAACATCCAATGTATGTCATCTCAGGATTGGCCATTTCTTAGGAATGCAATTGTGGAGTTGTGGCTGTTTCTTGAAGGGATCTTCTGGGTACCTTAGTGTGTGGAAATCCTCATTCAACAGTTAAATATTGACACTGGTGACACATGGATCAATGTTAATTGTATCCTTATGTAAATGTGCCATTAAAAATACTATACTGTTAATTCCTAAACCATGACATAACATTATCCTGTAGTACTAGTTTTGTAATTAAAAAAATGACCAGACTCCAGAATAAAAAGGAAAATTTTGGTTTGTCCTCCTTGTAGATTTATTAACTTCATATTTTATTTTTAATCCCAGAAGGTCAACCTGGAGTAATCAAGACATGGGTAGACATTCAAAGCTAAATTAGAAGAAAAAAAGTTATGTTATCTTCGGCAACTAAATGTGCTATATATCATAAAGTCAATCAATTGTTTGCAATACAATAAAGAGGAGCATACATTATGCCTGGCTGGTGTATAAATAATGCACCTTCCTAGCACCTGCAGTCCCAGAATTCTGGTTTGTTTTACCCTAAAAGACCAATTCATGTAAACAGCTAAGCAATCCAGATTAACCTATCTAATCTTGAGCTTTCCAGATCAAATTGAATAACCAATTGGGACATTCAGAGTACCTCAAGTAAACTTCTCAGCCTTTGAGATTACCTCATGTAAACATCTTAACAATCCAGAATAGTTTTTACTAATTGCTATAACCTGTAGTATAGCTGAGTTGACTAAGCATATTAAAATATCCACACCTTTGTTATGTATATTTAATTTGTGTTGTGGCTTGACCTTTATGATTGAGGGTAGGTTTTGGCCTATTATCAATCTAATGTCAACCTGTCATGGTTATATCAGTGGTACACAAGACGTTTATGAAAAATTGAAGTTCAAGGTCTACCTTTGTTTATGAATTAGTGGAATTCGAAATCATAAGTTTTCCAGAACTTTCTGTTGTGTCATGGGTCATTTGACAGTTTGAATATAAAGAGGTTTTATTAAACAATTATTCATTTCTGTTTTAAGTTCAGTCTGTGGAATCATTTACTGTTCATTTATAATCTGAAAAGAATCAATTATTAAAATTATTCATTTAAATTACAAAGAGCTCACTGGTCTTTTGGACTAACTACTTTGGGACTATTGTGAATGTATTCAAATAAATTCTGGATTATATTATGGTTATAGATCAAAACTATTAGTACATCAGTGCATTCAATATTGGAATTGATTCAGAACATCCTAAATTTTTGGACTTGTGATAGAAAAGTGATTATCTGGCATTTAATTCACAATATTTTAAGTGCATCACTTTGTAACTTAGAGAAATAAATTATTTGTTAATTTTACTAAACTTATTGGTCTTGCTTATTTCTGTTCCTTAGTTTGAGAACACATATCTGTAACACATTAAATTTCAACAATTACTTTTAAAACAAGAGATCCAATTTTCTTGATCCAACCTTTAATTTACCTTTTAAGTAACTTTAACATAGGTTAATGATAGGTTTGGCAAACCATACAGTCATATACTGAAATGGATACCAAGTGATTACTATATCAAGCTTTATCCAAGGCTGGCTCAGCCAAAAATTACCCTTGACTGTTACATCTATATGACACTTATTGGTAATCACAGTCACAGGGAAACATTTGCAAAGTCAAACAAAGGTTTCAACCATGACCTGCTGAATGTTAGCTAGGCCCTCTATCACATGAGCTAAGTGAACTGATGTCCAATGCAGGCATCTGTGACCCGTTTCCTTTCTAATAATAATAATTGGAGTCTGAGGATTTGTGAATTGAATATAATCACTAAATATAATAAAAATGGACATGACATCAACAAAATGATAGTGTAAACACTCATGCTTTAATCTGTTTAAACAAGTGTGAGAATTTTTTAAATGTGTTAAAAATGTGTGGGGCATTTTGGCTCCAAGTTTTGTTCTCAACAAGAGTTTATCAAATCATCAAAAACAGAAATCACCTTACAGAAACAAATGATAATGACAGGTAGAAATGATACAATTTATTACTCTCACCTCTATGCTAAAATCTCTCTTGAAATCCAGAACTTGAAAAAAGAAATTATCAAGTAATTTCCTCACATTCTTATTAGAATTGCTGAAAGAAAAAATGAATAATATGATTAATGAACGGTAAAAGTAATTTAAATCTTTATAAGTATTACTTTTGTGAAAATACCTGAATTGCAATGTGACATGTTTGAAACTGTTTCTAATTAGCTTTTTTAGGTAATGTTAGCTATTACAAACAATACATACTAAATGAATAAAGTGCAGCTTTTGTTTTGTATTTTAAAAAAACAGAATTTTGTTATGGACATAAAATGCAAACTATCAATTTTTTACCTCATACAAATGTAAGATAAACATACCATTAATGTCACATCATATAATTGATGCATGATTAATTGTAATCTATGTAGGCATTAGAAAGGTACAGTTGGAGATTGCTGACCAATAAATTTCATTTTACCTGACCTTTGGTCAAGGTATGCAGTCTTGAACTAAATTTATTTTTTAACACGTTTTCTTGAACTAACTTTACTGTGCAGAAACCATAATTTTTGTATCAGACCTGCCATGACTGTGACCTCTGACCGTTTGAATACAAATTCCATAGACTTAATTATTAGCAAATCATTCACAAAATTTGGTCAAGGAACATTTAGCAAAATTTATTCTGCAAAATCCACTTTTCATTGAGCCATAATGACCATTGTGATCAGAACTACCAAAACAACTGACTTCTTTTTTATCTAAACATTAAATGTTTCACAAACTTTGGTGAAGGTACACAACTAACAGTGGAAACTTTTGTGCAGAAAACATTATTTCCCATTCAGTCAGGCAACTTTGACCTTTGCCATTTTGACCCTACAAGCTACAACCATACCCCATGTACAAGCCATACACAAGGTTTGATCCTGATCTGTTATGTAAAATTCATTTCATTGTTTTCCTATCAGTCACAAAAGCCTTTAGCTTTAACTTTTTTTACTCCAAAATCAATATGCTTCTTTCTTTTGTCAAGAAGAATTTACTTATAAAATATAATGATTGTGCTGAAAAAATGAAGTCATTGTGTAGAAAAGGTAAAGTAAATGGACATACAGATCAAAAGCTTTAAATCGAATTGAAGTTAATCACCAATATTGGTCTACATAGGTAAAACAAGTGTAAATAAACAGACATGACAAGCTCACTACTGACTGTAAAGGTGGGCCCTGAGTTGCAGAGTGGTCTATTGCCATCTCACCTGTCTTTGTGGGTTCGAGTCATGGGCTCAGTCAATGTGGGTATTTGAGAAAGCTTGCTAGTAGCTTCTCATTGGTCAGTGGGTTTTTTCTAGGGTTCTCCTGGGTTCTTCCTCCACCATTTATACTGGCTGCCATGTATAGCCTATTTTGTGCTGAAAAATGGCGTTAAATCCTACAACAACTGACTGTAAAACGGGTTAATTGTGCCTGCATGTGTGCATATCACGTACCTTTAAAAAGCAGCAAATGAGCATAATGCTTTGATCTGTTATATTGTGTTCTAAACTACTTATGGTTCCAAACTAAGCATAGTGGAGTACGGTCTATTTACTGTTTATGAACCTCATATTATTGTTGTTCGACTAGGACAAAATAATCACTGCTAACAAGAGTACCATGAAGATTATATCATATATGCACACTGTGTACAACAGTCATTGATGTAGCTAACAGACATTTTTGTCAGTGACCCTGGCTTTTGACCTCATAGACTTCTTCCTTATTTTCAAATTCAAACCATCCACAAAGTTTGTTCTAGAACTGTAATACAGAATAAATGTTATTATAAGGTAACCATTCTGTGTTTTTTTCATTTACAAGAAAACTTGGCCTTTTATTCTTGATCCCAAAATCAATATATTTCTTTTTTACCCTATTGTCCAGTCTTCCAGATAGTTTGGTTCAGGTATGTAATGTCAAACTAATGTTATTGTGCAGAATGTATTCTTTTCAGTCTCAGTGACTTTCACCTTTTTGACCTTGAAATCCATAGGTAATTCATTATCCAAAGGCAAGCCTTCCAGAATGTTTGGTAAACACAGATGAAAAAAATCAAGACTTTTGCAGAAAAGATTTTTTTAGCCACAATAACCTTAATCCCAAATTTTATATGTTATCACAAAGTTTGGTAATCATAGATAGTGGAGAACCCAACTTATTATGTGGATACCATTTATCTTCTTTTATACACAGTAACATTTAACCTTTAACCTTTTGGCTCAAAACCTCATAGTGCTATTCCTTATAACAAGTGCAAAATATTCAAACTATTTGGTAACTGTAGATATTGAGTAACTTTAGCAATTGTACACAAACTATATTTCTTCTCTGTTACAGTGACCGTGACATATGAACCCCAAAGCAGAAACGAGTGTTCCTACCACAGTAAAAACCATCCATAAAGTTTGGTAACTGCAGATGTTGGACAACACCAGTTATTGAACAGAATGGAAATTGGCAATGGACAGACAACATCATAATATACTTTACCTTAATGCAGGCATACAAAAAACAAACTCCACAAGGACAGCATCTTGTAAATGGCAATTTTGGAAACACTATTTCCATTTCTGCACAAAAGCAGAAAGAGAACCGCATCCACAGGACAAAATGGCCAAAGACAACATCATGTAACTGAAGAAACACTTGCGTTGTATGTAACAGCAAGGTAGAGATTTTCTTGATGTTATATTTTTTATATCAAACCTGATTTCAATCCATGAAGTTCTCTGACAGTTATTAAGTGGAAATTAAATTCATACATTCTTTTGTACACAATATATGTGATATGTACATGGGTAACACTACATACCTGTTGCACAGAGTATGATGGGAGTACAGGACTCTAGATAATGGTAGCCCAATTACCCAAGGCAAGTGAAACTAAGGTCAGGACAAGTGAAAGGTATAACAGCTTGTCTGACTGGGCAAGTGATTTTCAGCTGTTACTGTCAAAAATAATAAGAGGAAAAACTATGTAGAAATTTTAGCTAAAATGATAAGAGTAAATTCTTTTTGACACTATTTGCTCTTCTTATTAATTACAAGACCTTTGCTGAAATATTCTATTCTTTACTTAAACCCAAGCAAACTTATTTCACACTGCCATTCATGCAGCTGTCTTGATTCATTCCAATCTGACAGATGCTTGCACCTATTATGTTTGATTAAATAAGTATAAAATATATGTACAAAACAGAACTATTCATAAAACTGATATTTCTAATATATGAACAACACCAAACTATTTTTAAAACTGATATTTCAAATTACTGAATTAAAGTGAAAATAGTTTAATTATTCCCTACCTGTCAAACTTGAAGTTATCTTATTTTGTGACTGAAAGAAAGTCTGATGTAGGACTGTTTAGAAGTGTTAAAAAAATTTTTGTATTGGTTTGGAAGGAATAGAAACGGTAGGGAAAAAGAAAAAGGTACAGTTCCTGAATGAGAATATGAAAGGGACATGCATAGGACAGAATGTTGGTCAAAATCAAGAGAGATGTACAGCTGGTTTGATTTTAAGAAGGATCACTTATTTTAGTAAAAAATAATAAAGTTTATGAACATGTTATCATTTAATACTTGTATTTCTTTTGTATTTTAGACCTAATTTTGTTATTCAAAATGAATTTTTTTAATTATTATTTTTTATCAAATTGATGAAAAGCAAAAACAAGATCTTATGCTATATTTACAATAGTTCTAACTTCTCTTTTAACCTTAATATTGGCCAAATTTTTCTTGCAAGATCTGTAATCTTTCTATATGAATTCTCTATTGCTTGAACACAGTATGACAGATTCTGACATGAATTCGCTATTGTACAAACACAGTATGACAGATACTGACATGAATTCTCTATTGTCTGAATGCAGTGTGATAGATAATGACATGAATTCTCTATTGTACAAATGCAGTGTAACAGATATTGACATGAATTCTCTATTGCCTGAATGCAGTGTGACAAATACTGACATGAATTCTCTATTGTCTCAATGCAGTGACAGATACTGACATGAATTCTCTATTGTTTGAATGCAGTGAGATAGATATGGACATAAAAAATCTATTGTCTGAATGCAGTGTGATAATGACATGCATTCTCTATTGTATGAATGCAGTGTGATAAATATTGACAAGAATAATCTACTGTCTGAAATACTGACATGAATACTCTATTGTCTGAATGCAGTATGATAGATACTGACATAAAAAATCTATTGTCTGAATGCAGTGTGATACTGACATGAATTCTCTATTGTCTGAATGTAATACAATAGATACTGACATGAATTCTCTATTGTCTGAATGCAGTGTGACAGATACTGACATGAATTCTCATTGTATGATTGCATTCAGATAGATTCTGAAATGACTTTCTATTACTTGAATGCAGTGTTGGAGAAACTGATATCAATATGCATTCCTTGAATGCAGTGTGATACATACTGATAAGAATTATCTACTGTCTGAATGGAGTATGATGGATACTGACACGAATTCTCTATTGCTTTAACATTTTATCTTGAATGGTAAGAAGCTAATGAAACTCATTCAAAATTTAGCACATAAATCTAACAATCAGAGTAATACAACAGTGAATAATTAAAGAATTAGACTGTGGTTCTATATAAATTATAAATCAAAGATTTATCAGTTCCAATGTGTAAATATAAAACCTCATGTTTAATATCAAATCATAAACTAACATTATGACATACTATCTTGAAAAATCACATATCAATATAAAGGTTAAATTATATATTAATTCAAACTCTTGTTCATTAACCATTAAATGTTAAGTTTGAAACTTGATGTTAAATTTTGAATTGGCAATGATACTTACTGTAATTTTATAAACTTTAAATTTCTTTTTTTTACTACAATTGAGTAAAAGTGATGACAGCTAAATTAATTTACAACAGCAATCTACCATTACGTCTGTCAGTGCAGAAGTTGGTGAGTCATGGAGTAGTCTGCTTTTGCATTGTGTGGTGCCAGATATGCAACTGTAACACTTTTCACTGTATTAAGACATGACAAGGATGGTTCTTTATTTAATATTATCTTCCCAAACAGATTTACATAAAGACCTTATATGATCATTAACAATGATATTCACATATGACCCTGAATATACAGAGTAAATATTGAGATAAATAGTTTAAAAATGCAAAAAGCAAATAATCAAGGGGTGGTTAAGTATTGTGGGAATACACATTACTAAATGTGAAATCTCAATTCCTAAATTATGGATTTATTATATGCATAGTTCTAAAATGTATCAGATTGGGAATCACCAAAAAAGTGTAACCCTTGTCACATTTAACAGTACAAAATCTGTAACTACTTTCTTAACACTGACAATAGCTGTACCTCTGCAGAGGAACTTATAACAATACCCATAAACTAGAAATACAATACTATCATTTAATTTGTACATCTAATTAAATTTAACTGATGTACATACTTTCATTATACAGTTGCTCTTGATGAACAGAAATTGCAAAGATGATGTAACAGCCCGTGCACTCTCTATACAAAAAATGGCATGTTCCAATGCTTGCTAGTTTTGCATCTTTAAGTCAAAATAAATTTTATACCACTGATATTATATATATATATATATATATATATATATATATATATATATATATATATATATATATATATATATATATATATATATATAAAGGTACAATTCTTTCATTTAAATATGCATTAATGAACCCAATCTTCTCTTTTAAATTTATAAGAATCATTTAATACCACTTTTCATTTCTGCATAAAGCTCATAGCTGTATTTATTCAGCTGCATAAATATATACACTTGTATGACCCTCTACAGAAGTCCCCCTAAACTTACTTATTGGACTGACTGAAGTCCATACAGTGCCTAATAACCATGTGAGATTGCCAGACACTTTCTAGCTTGAGTTCTTCACACTGCCGCCAGAGCTTTACAAGTGTAGCCTGAGCAAAAATACGGATGTTATAATGGTGTGCCATTGTCAAAGGTAGAACACGGGCAAAGGCTTCATTGTAAAAGTCAACCTGTAATGTGCAAAAGAGAATTATTGTTCATGTATGTATACGTACCAATGATCAATTAAACAGCCTAAAACATAGTCATATGGATATGTTTTCACCATTTGGAAAACTTAAATGTTCCTACTCAATGAGTTAATCTTCTCTCACAAAAATGAGTATTAGAGAATGTACTTCTGTTAACATTACTTAAAAGCAAATTTATATAAAAATGAAAGAGTTCACATAACGTAAATATGTCCAGTTATGTCCAGTGTTTTATTAATTTACAGCAAAATCATTCACTATTAAGTCTGCAAAAAGTCATGGTCATCATCCAGTGTAAACAAACTGTGGCAAAAAAACCTAAACAACTTGCATAATTATATTCAACTGTATCTCACAAAGAAAAAAATCTGATTTTTTGTGGCATAAAAAAGGTTGTTTAAACTAATCCATTTTATCTATAAAAAAAACTCTAAATACTTTATAAGCAAAGGAGGTCCTACCTGAAAATTTGGTGTCAGATAAGGACCTACATGTGAGACACTACAAAGGAGGGAACATATCACCACACTTCTCTTGTTTCGACACTGAAATGAAGACAGATGACATGCATACAACTGCTATACACTGTGAAGTCAGGTAATTAACACACTATTACCATTCTGATGTACACATTGCTGTACAGTGTCATACATAAGCTGCTGAACATGGTATACCATATTGCCATACATTATGACACAAGGCACTAAATACAGTATATTGTAATGCTGTAAACTGTCTGACAAGTTATGGAGCATGTTATATTAGATTCACACAATGCACATCGATATGGAAACATCACTAACCCTGGTGAGTCATCACATAAGGTCTAGCAGATCTGGTGTTTCTTTATTTTACAGTTCTTGATATTTTCTAGCAAATTAGGAGATGGCAGACTTGGGTGTACATTGTTCTCAGATGAATGCACATTAGTGTACATACCCAAGCCAATAGTGTATTAGATTAGTTTTTACATGTTACACAGCCAATAGTCTATTAGATTAGTTTTTACTTGTTACACAGCCAATAGTGTATTAGAGTAGTTTTTAAATGTTACATAGGAGCCAATATCATAATGACACAGTTGGGTGCATGTTTCACAAGAACCAATATGTTAATAGTGGATGCATGCTACAAATGACCCAATACAATAATGGTCCAGGTGGTGAATGTTATGTGAACCATTATGACAACTGTACAGGTGGTACATGTTAGCATGTTACACTCAAATCAATATATTAATGGTGTAGCTTGGTGCATGTTATACATGAGTCAGTATGGTAATGGTATAGGTGGGTGCATCTAACATAGGTCAATATGGTAATAGCTTAAGTGAATGCATGCTACATATCAGCCAATGGAGTGACAGTACCAGTGGATGCATGTTAAACATTTGCAGATAAGAAAACAGTTAAGACAGGTATAGGTGGATACATGTTACACATGAGTCAATATGGTAATGGATTAGGTTGGTGCATGTTACACATCAACCAATACGTTACATACATGGGCCAAAATAGTAATGGTATAAAAGGTGAATATTACACAAGATCCATGTTGCTGATAGCACAGGTAGGTGCATCATGTTACACTTAAGTCAACATGTATTGGTATAGGTAGATAGATGTAACACATGATTCATATAATAATGGATTAGGTGTGTTCATATTACACATTCACCATTATGTTTTACATGAGCCAAAATAGTAATGGCATAGAAGGGTACATATTACAAAGGGTGAAATATTGTGATAATACAGGTGGGTGCATTTTAGCATGTTGGAAAATTTGGTATAGATGGATGCATTGTGCACATCAGCCAATACAGCAATAGTATACATGTTACATGCATGTTACACATGATACAGGATGGTAATGGATTAGGTGGGTGCAATTACACATGAATCAGTATGGTAATGGATTAGGTGTTTGAAATTACACATGAGTCAGTATGGTAATGGATTAAGTGGGTGCATGTTACACATGAGTCAGTATGGTAATGGATTAGGTAGGTGGATGTTACACATGAGTCAGTATGGTAATGGATTAAGTGGGTGCATGTTACACATCAACCAATATGTTACGAGTCAATATCATAATGATATAGGAGGGTACATATTACACAGGATCTGATGTGGAGATGGTAGTGGTGGGTACATATAAGAATGTTATGAGTCAATGTGTTAATAGTACAGATGGGTGCATGTTACACATGAGCTAATATAGTAATGGAATATGTGGCTGCCTGTTACACATCGGTCAATATGGTAATAGCATAGGTCGGCACATGTTACACAACCAACAATACAGTTCGTGTACAGATAGGTGGATGTTGAACATGAGCCCATAGGATAAGGGCATGGTTGGGTACAGGTTACATTCAGCACACATTACATATCAGACAATACGGTAACAGTACACATTACACATGAGCCAAAACATGATTATGGCATGGGTGGGTGCATGTAACACTTTCAATTAGGTAATAGTACAAATGGGTACATGTTACATGTTAACCAAACAATGGTAATGGGATAGGTGGGTGCATGTTACACATGAGCCAATATGGTAATAGTAAAGATGGGTACATGTTATACATGAGTCAAAAAATGGAAATTGTGTGGGTGGGTGCATGTTTCATATGAGCCAATATTGTAACCACATGGGTGGTTGCTTGTGTTACATGAGTCAGTATGGTAACAGCATACATCTCACACTAACTGTAACTTAAAAATGTCAAAATTATCCACCTGCCATACAAAATATCATCATACAAAAATAGGATCCTGGACTCCAAAAGGATCCAACACAATTAGTTAAGACTACCTGCTTCTATTTTTGAAAAAAAAACAACTTTTTATACATTCAACAAAGTATTTCCAAGCACCATACAAGTTTTTACTACAAATTGTATCCAGATGAATGCATATAAGCTAGCTGAAGTTACATTTCTGTAATAACAATGGCAGCTTGCAGGGGATGAAGCTAATGAAATTGCTATTTATGGGCAAGAATAAGAACTGGAAAAAATGCCAGACAAAGAAAAAATTTCTAAATGATGAATTTGGGTTCTTTTCTTTCAGAGTGATGTAACAAAATTAGGTAAAATAAAAATGACCATGAAAAATGAAAATAAAATGGCAGACTGTAATTTATAGTTATAGACATCCAAAATTTAGTCTGCTATTAAAGTACATCTGTAGGAACAATTCTTGTCATAAAGTATTATTTGCATTACATCAAATGACCCCTCCCCAATAAAAAGAAAAATTTTCACAACTGTCTAAAAAAAAGGGTAGGAATGTCAATCGTGTCACGATTTATAAACATATTTCTTAAATGGCATTCAATTCATTTTTCGGACATATTGTGATAAATAAAAACAATAAATGATTAATTTAAGACAAGAATCAAATCATTACCTGACTTAAAAATTATATCAATAGTTTTTTTTAAACAGAAATATATAGACCCAGAATAAAATGTTTTTTTTATATACCAGTGCAAAACTTGCCTTTTATTCAAATATATTAAAAACATTCTAGATTCTGCTTTGATTGGTGGATCCTTTTTCCCAATGGGTAGCACTGATGATCACACAATAGCCAATAAAAACAGTCATTATATAAGAGTGTACTTGGTTCTAAAGAACAATTATAGCAAATAAGTCTAAACTATATCAAGAACTATCAAACACTGACTTTTTTGTGAACATTTGACTATTACTGATTAAACACATCTTCATTTTACTCTTCCGTATTATTCAGTTATCATCACTATCAGCCTCATTTATAGTCAAGAATTGTTTTGAAAAAGTACATACCATAATTCAAAACATCCCTTGCTTTGCATAAATAAATGTTGCAAAGAAAAATGAGAGAAAATAAGAGAAATTAAACAAATGAAACTCCCAGTCTGGCACTGCAAAAATAAATACAGTAAATCAAAAATTGGAGAGGAAAATGTCAGAACTGACATTAGTCTTCTTAACTTTACTAATTTTGGGTGGTTCTCTTGATTTGATGAAGGGCGAGGAACTCCAAGGTAGAGGAGTCTAGACAAACTATAGAAAAACAAAAGACACACATTTGCTAAACAAGTGCACTATCTACACCCAATACATGTTCTGTGAAGTAGAAAGTGAATTCATAAGTACCACACAGTGGTTCAACATGTAGCAACCATGGAATCATTGGTAATTCATTTCCAACAAATAAATGGTTATTTAAAGTAAGTAAATAATGAAAGTTGTGAAAACAAACATAGTTTGAACTTTTTTTACCTTGGTAAAAAGGTCCCATATGTCCTTCACCAGGCTGGGATACCTCGATGCAAGTGAAAAGACCATCCATTCGTACATGTTACGTACTGATGGCTGATATTCCTCTATTATAGATGACCACAAGATGGGATAAATTTCTTTTGCTGCATCCTGCAAAGAAAAATCATTTATGTGAAAATGCTTTCAAAACTAGGTTTTCAAACTGTCCAAGAGGTGTAAATCCAGGCCATCCCAACTTAAAATTAAGCTTCCAAGTGTTTACATCCACAGTAAAAGTGCAACACATTTATAATCAAGTCAGTCAATATAATGAACTGTTAGAAAGAACTGACACACACAAGAACTGACTCCTCTTTTCCCATAATACTTGATTATACTTTACTGGTATTTCTCATCCTTTGTCATATTTCACTGGTATTTCTCATACTTTTTCATACTTCACTCGTATTTCTCATACTTTGTTACACTTTGACAGCATTTCTGCACAGTGAAAAGAGTTTTAAAAATTGCTCATTTGTTGGAGTTTATGAAAAAGAGAAAAGTAATGGGTAATAAAATTAGAAACTTGAACCTGATTCACTTTGATTTGAGGATATCATTCACATGATGAGAAATGATAAATCTTCTGCCTGAAAAGCAAATTAGGAAAAAAGCTCTGCAACCAATTAAATCCAGCAATGACAGAAACAAACTTTTTGTTTTATCCAATAATATTCCATATAGACAAAGGGATTAAACTCTTCCTAACCCTTCCATTTACCTCCCCTTACCACTGTACTAGCTATGGATGTTTACCAGTCTTGGCTTAAGCAACACCTTGATGAGGATGCTTGTATTTGAAGAGAAGTTTAATAGGATTTAACAGTAATGTGCTTTGATTAGTATTCTCAGAGAAACATAATTCACTAAAAAGAAAATTTTCCGTCTCTTCTGAATATTGCCTTACCACATTAATATTAATAGGGAACAGGAGGTGGTAATGCTGAGCATCCTACTCAAGCATGCTCCTCTCAAACAAGGAAATTAGAATTCTTCTATATATATGACAATAAACTGTGCTCCTAATATCAGACTAGAACAACTGACATCCACTTAAACCATGACAACATTAGCTAGGTAAAAGCAAAGGAATAAAATAACATTTCATTACAGAGTAATATCACCAGATGAATTCAACAAAAGTGCTGTTTTACACCCTAGTAAGGCTGAGCTAACATCATACTGGTCTGGTGATGATCAGGGCTGCAGCCATCATACAAAATAGATTCAATTCTTGCCTCTGCACTCTTGACTGACCATTGACAGCAGCCAGTTCTTTGATAAGAAGCTTGGTTACATAACCAAGAGCATAGAATTATCTGATCGAAACTTTAGATAGCTCTGTTCCACATAATGGACATGCAACTTGTGCACCCTGCATGCCGAAGCTAGAACTATCAAGAAACACATTTGTATCATAGCAGCCTGAAGGAGGCTCAAACTGATTTGATGTCAATACCTACAATGAATTCAATTTGGGGAAAAATGGCTAGTTATTTTGGCCAATTAAATTGAAAACTGGCTAATAGATCTGATAAATCTATATTGTGACCAATACCTGCACTACTATGATGACTAAATCTGAGATCATGGTGCCTCTAGCTATGGTGGGGGTTAAATTATCCTCCTTTCATTATTATTTATTAATATGTTATTATTAAGACAGAGAAAAGAGTGGCTAATTGTTGGGACTAAGGCAAGAAAAGAGACAATATTGTTTTTCTTGCACCAGTCCATGAATTCCAGACACTTCACCTTGTACACCTTTGAAGTTGGCAACATTTTCTCCTTAACAGAAGGTTTACATTCTTTTCTTCACAGCCACTGTGGTGGCCTAGTGGTTAGAGCATCCACTCTGGTTGTGGGCGGTCACAGGTTCAAACCCCAACTGAGTCATACCAAAGACTTCTAAAAATGGTACTAACAGTTGCCTTGCCTGTAAAATTATTAAAGCTGCATTAAAACATGCATGCATGTGCACATGTGCGCGCATACACACACTTCTTCTGATAAGACCCAGTTGTGATAGCAGGTTTGGTTTCATGGAATATTCACAGGGATAAGTGTTGTTTGATCAAGCAGATAATTTAACTCAAGACTTCTTGCACTTAAGAGGGGCTATCAGCATCAATTTGAATTATATCAGAATCAATCTGTAGTATGGGGGCTATCAGCATCAATTTGAATTATATCAGAATCAATCTGTAGTATGGGGGCTATCAGCATCAATTGGAATTATATCAGAATCAATCTGTAGTATGGGGGCTATCAGCATCAATTTGAATTATATCAGAATCAATCTGTAGTATGGGGGCTATCAGCATCAATTTGAATTATATCAGAATCAATCTGTAGTATGGGGGCTATCAGAATCAATTTGTATTATATTAGAATCAATCTGTAGTATGGGAGCTATAACAATCAATTTGTATTATATCAGAATCAATCTGTAGTATGGGAGCTATAACAATCAATTTGTATTATATCAGAATCAATCTGTAGTATGGGGGCTATCAGAATCAATTTGTATTATATTAGAATCAATCTGTTTGTTGTTTGTTGTTTGTTGTTTGTTGTTGGGCTTAACACCATTTTTCAGCACACGATAGGCTATTCATGGCGGCCAGTATTAATGGTGGAGGAAGAAACCGGGAAATCACCGGAAAGAACCACCGACCCACGAGAAGCTACTGGCAAGCTTTTTCACATATCTACATTAGCCGAATCCTAGACTCGAACACACGCAAACAGAGGTGAGATGGCAGTGATCCATAACGGACAGCGCTTTAGACCACTCGGCCACTCGGAGCCCCCAGAATCAATCTGTAGTATGGGGGCTATAACAATCAATTTGTATTATATCAGAATCAATCTGTAGTATGGGGGCTATCAGAATCAGTTTGTATTAAGAGGGCTATAACAATCAATTTGTAGTATGGGGGGCAATCAGAATCAATTTGTATTATATCATATCAATTTGTATTATATCAGAATCAATTTGTATTATGATCCCTTGCTTTTCAAATTATTTTTGGTACTATGACTTAATGTAGCTTAACACTGCCCCAAAACCACATGCATCCAGAATCAGTTGGTTTGGGGCCAGGACTTGTGAGATAAATGTTGGCAGTTGATGGTTCCACTTTGTTGCAAAGAGATCTATCACTGGGCAGCACCAAAGAACACAACTCTATTAAATGATCAATGGGTGGCTAGAGCACTGTGAGGTGACAGGTCTAACTCCATCTTACAATTAATCAGCCTGGATATTGAGCCTGCCTTGAATATGTCTGCTATGGGCCATTATATTCATCTGTATGGGCCATTATATTCCTCAGTATGGGCCACTATATTCATCTTTATGGGCCATTATATTTATCTGTGTGGGCTATTTTAAACAACACACAATACACAGGTTCAATAGACACTTTATTGTACATATAAAATAATCTTTTTGGCATAATAGGGGCAAATTCTGTCACAGCAAACTGCACCAGCCCAGCTCTGAATTGTTTTAAAGGATACCTCAGGACAGGAAGCATGTTGGAGTTTGTAGGGTTGTTAAAATTATCAAATACCTGCAAGTGTGGGGCCGCAAGGGGCTGGCGGGAGGTATATAGGGATGATGGTCCGATACCTGCATGTTGAACCGCCAGGGGCTGAAAGGAGGTATATAGGGACAATGACAATCGAAACTCGACAAGTCTGATCCCGAGGATGCCATGATAACAAACATCAGCCAATACTCCATACATGCACCGCAGGAAGCAGGTATGAAGTATATGGGCATAATAGTTGAGTACATTTAAGTACTGATACAAATTGGGGTTCAACAGCAAAGTGTTTTGAATGAATGAAAACTTGGCAATGGCCATACATGCACCGTAGGAAGCAGGTATGAAATATCTGGGTATGGTAGTACAAGTACATTTAAGAACTGACCCAAATTTATTTTCTATGTAAAGTATTTTGAATGCATGAAAACTTGGCAATGCTGCAGTTTTTTGAAAGTGCTGAAACCCTTGTTCAAAAGTCGAGTCATGAATTCTTGAAGTTGGGCAATGCACCCAAGAACAGAACTTGAACAGTATGCTATGCAAGAAACACCCCAAATAAATGCCATGGTGGACCTCAGGAAGGAGACATGTGGGAGTATGTAGGGTTGTGAAGAGTGTCCGACACCAACCGAAACTCGACAAGACCTATCCTGAGGATGCTAATAAATGACATGGTGGAAGGTGGGGAGGCGGGTTGTTCTTTCCGCTGATAAATGTTATAAGTTAGATGTCCCAATCAACAGTTCACCGAAAAACACACATCTGCACATGCATCCTGCATCCACATGAATGACACCAACAACGGACAATGCCTGATCACATGCTCCAAACTCAGCCATCTGACTGGCTAAACATGACATCACATCCAAATTCAGCCACTAGCCCATTAATATATATTAATGACATCACGTCTGGTAGAAATAACCCTAGCAGACAAAGAGGGGTCCGAAAAGGGGCTAGAGAAAAATGCACTGTGTATTATTCAAACTATATTTAATCACTTAAATTACAATATATTCATCTGTGCACACCAGTGGTAAAAATCCCCAACCTGAACACATACATCTGGTGATATCATTCCCTCTCCACCCCGACTCCAACTTTTAGAAGGCAAACCACCACAGAATTATCGGTCATATAGTGGACTGCTTTCTAATTGGTCCTTCGAAAATTAATTGTGTTTACTATTTTCTTCATTTCTAGAATGTTGATATGGACAGGTATTGATATGGAGAGGTATTGATATGGAGTGGTAACTCTTCTGGGCCCCATTCACTACTGATCATGGTGAAGCTGGGCAGCAGATAAGCTCAGAGACTGTATGATCTGACATCCATGAAGACTGTAATTTGTCAATGCAGTTTGTCTAGAACAATTCCTCTCATAGGTCATGACTTGTTATGCCATTAATTCAGAAAAGGCACTACTTCATTATAGATTATGACATCGTTCAAAGAGTTGGCTGTCAAAGGGGTGCTGCTGGGGAAACAGGACCATTTGCAATAGGTGCATTAAAAGTTTGTTGAGGAAAAACAATTCCACATCTATGCTGAGTAAATTAGCAGACCAAAGGAATGCATAAAATCTTTTGCTTACATCCATTGTCAGAAATTGACTCTGCAAGCTCAATAATAAATGTGCAAATGAAGGAGAAAAACAAGATTGAGGTTTGTAAAAAAAAACAAACAAGACTACCAGGTTAACAAAATGTTGGAATGGAGTGAGGTCTGGCTTGTCTTAATTGATCAGAAATCAGAAGTAAGGAAAAGATAATTTCTACCTATAACCAAAGATAAATTTATGTGTTTTTGGAGTACACCATTGAGATACAATGCCACTGCAGCTGATAAGGTCAACCCAAAAGAGAGAGCAGACATAGCTGAAGCCCTTGGTGAAAGACCCATGGAAGGAGAACAAAACTGCTAATGGTTCCTTGGAGACCAAAGTGAAGGACCTTGTGCAAGGATGTTGTACATACGGACAGAAAAGAATGAGTCTATTAAGTCTAAACCGATTGCAATTTCATCCTCTTTCACCGGAAGTCCAACTAATCTTGCCATCTCCAATTTGAACCCTTTTGCAGCTATGTACTTGTTCAGCCAGTTCAGGTCGATGAAGTCTCAGATTCCTGTTGGTTCTAAGTGCTAGAACAGCCTGAAGTAAAATCCTGGGAATTTTGACTTGCAAACTATCTACACCAACCTACTTGATCAGTAGCAACCAGATATCCATCTGCACTACTCAATGCTTTCTCCAGGACAGATGGCATAGCACAGCATGGAAGGGAAAGTTGAAAGGAAAGGGGATCTGGAAAAACATCAAATCCAAAGCCCCTCCAAAATATAAATATAAAGTGTAAGTATAAATTGTAATTACACTGGCACCAATTTAATCTTCTAATAAATTTTACTTGATACTTATACCAATGACAAGCTTAAACTTTAACTTCAGAAGATATAGCATATTATACTCACTCATAAGTCCAACAACATCCACCCTGATATGCAGTCTTTGTTATTTGTTCTAATGGTTACTCCTAACAATCTGCATAGACCCAGATCTGTCATTATATCATACAACTAGACTCACCTTACTAAGTGAGTACATACATTTTTTGAATGTCATAAAGCAGTATAATCTGTCGACTAACTACTGTGGATACTTTTTTTCTCCATTTTCTCATAGATATACAGAAAATGATAGTTTCAGTGTTACTTAAATCTGTGGGCATTCTATTTCTGATGAAGGGTCTTACAGGCTCCACAGGTTGATGCTTTTCAACTGGTTTTAAAATCTGTTTACAATACACAATAAATAGTGAATTATTAATATTAAGGTGACAGTAAACAAGGGCTCCACAAAACACAGTCTGACCTGTGAAGATTAGTATGATGTGCCACCTATAAAACCTCAATTAAATTCTGTCACCTTTGATGCCAGAAAAGCATTATCTACATATCACATTCTCCTAAAATTATATGTGTGTGACTGGAAATGCAGTTAAGTACTAGGATCATATATCATTTAAATATGAGAAAGAAAAATAAGAAAACAAACACAAATATTAACCTCTGAGAGGAAAGATTCCAACAGCAGGAGTACCTGGACCAGTCTATGTTTCTGCCGATGAGATAATGTGTTGCTGATCGTCTGAATTGTTGTTTCAGAGATTTCCTTGCATGTCTTAAGGATTATGCGACATAGATTGGTTGCTAGGTTACAGTGGCTCTCATCGATTGTATTCAGCTTGCAGAGGAAATTAACCAAGGCCACTCTCACAAGGAGATCTCTTTTGGCAACACTGGGAATAAAAATATTTCAGACTGAAATGCATCTTCTTTGTTTCAATATGAATACTCCTCACACTAATGATAATACTGAAATATATATCAATAATTATCTATCTTAACATTATTGATTAATTATCACACCATATGACACATCATCTTAAAAAGAGAAAATTAATTTTAATGATTTTATTGCTTCTTAACTGGAATGATGCAATATGGTTAACTCAAAAATATTAGCAAATTCAATCAAACCAAAGTTTAGTTAACTTTAAAAGATTGTTTGCAAATACTTTATTTCTACAACTTAACTGTGCAATCACACAATATCAAAGACTACTAAACTTTGTACATTATTAACATCTTTCACCACTATTATCAAATATTTAACAACCACAAAGGTACAAAATTTCTCCTGAGGTTTTGTTAAATGAAGAAATTTGTATGGATTATATATATATATATATATATATATATATATATATATATATATATATATATATATATATATATATATATATATATATATATATATATATATATATATATATGATTTTGCACTAAAAAATTTCAATAATTTAATATTAGTTTCATACTAGGCCACAGACATACCAAATTTTGGACAATAAATATGTATATATTCCTACATGATAAAATTATTCATCTTTTAAGAAAAGCACATAGAAATCACCCACAACTAGACATAGGGTCTGAATAGTTTTATACAGAGATAATCCACACTGGAAATAGAGATTACCCACAACTACACACACAGGCTAAATGACTGGACACAGAAAAAACCCACAACTATACATAGAAGCTCAATGGCTGGACATAGAAATCAACCACAACTAGACACAGAGGTTCAATGGTTGGACATTGAGATTATCCACAACTAGACACAGAGACTCAATGGCTGGATAAAGAGATCACCCACAACTACACATAGAGGTTCAATGGCTGGACATTGAGTTTACCCACATTTGGACATAAATGTGGAATATTTTGACATAAAGATCACTCAAAAATGGATACAAAGACTAAATAGTTCATTCTTTACAAAGAAAATGAAAATTCCCATCAGCTCTCACCCTTTCACCACTCTAGAAAGGGAATGGCAACATTTATACTGAACTATTTATGAATTAATGTTTTGGTTTCCATTATACCAAATCAAAAGATAGCAGCAAATTTTTTATACACGAATTTCCAAAATTAATCAGCATTTATAATTAAAGTAATGGAATAATTTTTTTTAAATTCTGCATTGTCTGCATATATGCAATCTGAACACTGCACAGTGTATTTACTTGTGTGAATGTGGATCTTCAGTAATAGTGAAACCATAAAATCTTCATCTTTCAAAAAGGATCTGAAAATAACTGGACCATAAAATAGGTAATGTTACAAGTGAATTTTAAAAGAGACATATGCTCAGGAACTGTATGTTTACATTTATTGCAGATGCAGTTATATCTTGATTTATAACAAATTTATTGCAGTCTTTTGAAACTGATGAATTTTCTATTTCATTAATACTGTTATGACAAGATATTAAAGCATTTACATTTAATCCTATAAAAAAGCAAATTTTGAAGTAAATTATGTTTCTCTGAGAATATTATGCTAGGAATATTAGCCTACAACCTTGTAAATTCAGCCCATATAAAAAATGAAAATTCACCTTTCCCAGTTTGTCAATAAACAAAGGCCAATAACTCTTGCATAATACCTCAACTTGGGACTGCCTGGTATTGATAGATTTTAGCCAAGTGAAATAATAACAGGGATGCTTGCATGGAAGGGTGGTTGGAAAGGTTTTTAAGTAATGTGCTTGCTTCTGAAGAAACCTAATTTACTAAATATTTGCTATCTTCGAATATGCTCCCCAACACATGATGTTAGGAGAATAAGTAATAGGAGAGCATCTGACCTCTACCTCATGTATCCTTCTAGAGAAGAATAGCTGAATTCCCCCATGCAAATGATAACCCATTCTGCTAATTACATAAGTAAGACAGCCTGGGGTCACTTGACCTGTAACCCTAACACACAGTTAAGAAAATGACTATTTAAATCTTCTTACCTGAAAACTTTAAAACTTTAACCAGCTTATCCAGTGAAGGTGTGTGTGTGATTTGGAATTTTAACGTAGCTTTACTAATTTTTCATTCATATCGCTATAATGTACTGATTGATCCAGTTGGGTCCGGTGGGTCTGTACCAAGTTCAAGGTTGCCTGTGTGACACAAAACCTCTGAGATGGAGGCTCAAGAAAGTTGACTCTGCATGCCTACAAACAGCTTCTATTATATATCAGGTCAGAACTTTGCGTTTGAATGCAAAACTTGCTGAGATTACTGGAAACTTCTGAGCAGTAATCTACATGAGGTGACTCTGATCTGGTGAGATGACAGACACACCAAGTGTATGACCCACTTCTGCCATGAAGAAAGGGTTTGAAGTGTGACATCCTGGGTTCCGGCTCACAACAGAATAGGCATTTGCGTGTGCAATGATTTGTCTCTGTGTGCTTCAAGTTTGTGCTTGAGGTCATGAATAGGATCTTGCATAGCTGCTGTTCTCAAGCTGTCTATGGAAGACATCCAATGAGTGACGACTCTTTGATTATTGACAGACAGTAACCATTTCTGGGCTACAAAGCATAATTATGTCAAGAGAACCACCAAACCCTCTAATCTGAACTGATTAGAGTTTGGGTCAACATAAAGGGCAACTCTCTTACCCTGCATGCTGAAGCTAAAGCTATCAGAAAACATGACTTCTATGATAGTGACTTAGTGAAGTGTAGGCAAGAGGTTTGAACGGATTCTAATTGAACAATGTTAAAACCCAGCATTGGTTCCATTTGGAGACAAATGAGGGATATTGGTCAAATGAGACTAAAATTGTCTAAAATATCTGATATGTCTATATCCTGCCCAAAAACATATCTGCCATTATACCACAAGGTGTCCAATATAATGGGGTGGTAGCCTTTGGTAGAGATTGAGGCCCAACTATTTCTCCTCAAAGAACCAGTTGGTGGACTGAGGCACGTAGAGGGACAATGTTGTTGGTATTGCACCAGTCCCTGAAAACATGCCATGTTTCCATATAAGCCTTCAAAGTTAAGGGTCGTCTTGCTCTTGAAATTCTCTCCACAAACAAAGGTTTGAATTGTTTGTCTCACAAGGCTATCCTGGTAAGACTTGAGTGTCAAGAAGAAGACAGTCTGGGCAGGCAAGGACCACTTGTGATACAACCTGCAGTAGATCCACAAATCTATACAACAAATCCAAAATGAACAATATTATTTTTCTGTTTCCATGTGTCATAATCATCGATGAGTGGTTCTATTATCTGATATCCAGTATTCCTCATCATGTATATCAGTCTTGATGTAAAGTACATCTTGGAGTTATTCTCGTCGATGATATCACTGATATAAGCAAATCCGAATGCAGTGTGTAATTCGCCAGCGTTAGGAATTCGATATAGTTTTGCATCGTTATCAATCAATCTTTCACGGTCAATGATGACCTTTTCGATAGATTCACGATATAATGGCAATTTTGATTCACATTGTTTTATTGTTGCAGAATAATGAATTTCATCGACGCAAATGAAATCTATGCAATTCTTGTTTTGTTGCTTCTACTGATCCAAGTTCCTCAGAAAATATATACATAACTCTGAATCGATCATCAATGATGCTAAAACCTGCTTCGAGAGTATGATTAAATATCACGATATCGATATCATCAAATGCGTTATTAATATCACTGAAATCAGATTTCTGTATTGGATTGGTGTCAGCGTAGTAATATCTAACCCGATATTCAAGATGCTGTAGTTGTTTAGCTAAGTTCTCTACTGAATAATTGGTATGATGTTTGTTATGAGTAAATATAGCGATTTTATCGTTAATGTCTTTAGATTTCAATTTCTCAAGTAGATTGTATAAATTGCTTGCATGAGATCCTTCAATGATAAATTGTTTATCATGATCGGGTTTGTATTCATTAATGATAAATTTCATCGATGACCGACCCATTTTATCTCGAAACAATATAAGATCATCATTATTAGCATCTGCATCGAGAACAATCAGTCTTTGACATGTTGTTATTAGACCTGTGAATTGGCACATTCATTATATATTATATGAAAAATGTCCCAATCCCTCAATGAGAGCAGCAGATGATTATATTTTTTTGCATGAGGGATTGGCACATTCATTATATATTATATGAAAAATGTCCCAATCCCTCAATGAGAGCAGCAGATGATTATATTTTTTTGCATGAGGGATTGGCACATTCATTATATATTATATGAAAAATGTGCTAATCCCTCAATCAATAGCAGCAAGTGGTTATTATGTTGATTTGATGACTGTATTTTTGCGTGAGGGATTGGGACATTCATTATATATTATATGAAAAAATGTCCCAATCCCTCAATGAGAGCAGCAGGCAGGGTGGAAGGACAACAATTGAGTCGCTTTACGAGTAAACAAAATAGCCTTACAAAGTAAGGACAAAATAACTTCAATAATAGTATAACAAACTGAGCTAATATAAGGCGATTTAAATTACCGGTTCTTTACCGTATGGAAATATAATTAGTTAGAGACTTTGGTTTAGTGCTATTGACTTTTTTTTCAGCCCTCTGAAGGAACCTTTATTTTTCGTTAAGGATTCGAGCAAACTTTTGTAGGGTTCACACTGCCTGCTGCTATTTCTGAGACCGTAAATGAAAACTGATGACAGCTGAAATGTAAATGTAAATGTAATTACAAATGGAAAACTTAAAGAAATGCAGAATGATTGCAGATGATATGCAGATTTGATAAAATTACTTTTTTCAGGGTATGTACCATTTAATTGTTATGTATACCATTTATTATGTATAATAAACTGAGATCTGCCCAATTATAATTTACTATAAACATTTTTATCCATTTTTATGGTATGTCATTACAAAAATGTACCCATGCCTTATCTCTTTCACAGCACACTTGTCTTCAAAGTCAACATTACTAATACTAAATTGGGTTCTATCTGTTTCACAGCACACTTCCCTTAAATATCAGCATTACAAAACTACCTACCCAGATCGTATCTCATTCACAGCACACTTTTCTTTTAAAGATTCAATGTGAAAGCACGCATCCTGCCACTGTCTGAAACACAAGCAATAAATGTCTGAAAATAATATACTAAAACATATGAACAACAGCTGCATGCATCAACAATGTACATATCTGTGATACTTTCATAACACCAAAATAAAATCAGGCACAAACTTCTGTCCTCACTAATGCAGAATATTTTAAATTAGGGCTATTCCATTTAAACATACAAAGTACCCAGGGAAAATACTGTTTTTAAAAATATATTCCAGGGTATTCAGAATACCCAGAGTTCATGTGAAAACAATATAAAATTCTAACTTGGATCTGTGAGTGGCGTTAAAAGTGCCTTTCCTGGGTCCTATGTATAGTTTTACTGGAACAGCCCTTAACCCTTTCATCACTAAGTAACTTTGTAGACATAGAGTCCTCAACACTAAGTAACTTTGGAGCTGTAAAGCAAAATGACTTGTGGACTTTGAAACAACATACCTTTGCCAATGTTAAAGATATCTGGCTGGATTAGGTGTCAAAATCAAGGTTAAATATCAAATTTTATGACTAATTCAATAAAAAATATGCATATCTATTACAACTGTTAAAATGCAGGTACAAACAGGTAACACAACAGGTAAAATACATTTATTTTATTACCTCTTAGAAAACTTAGAAAGTTCTCAAAACTTGTTCAATTAACCCTAGATGTACTAGTGAATAATCACAGTAGCGACACAAGTCTTTCTTTCATGGTGTCCATAATATATAAAATTCTATAAAATGAACCAAAATGATCTCCAAGGTCAGATCTGTCCACACACCAATTATCGTCTCTGCCACGTTTGATCGTCGCATTTAAGTTCGTTAAACGGATAATTTTTCCAAAAACTTCATCTGAATAGAATATTTGAAAATAATCCGAAGCTTTCCTGAAGCCATCTAACTCTCAGGTGTGCCCAACTCTGTCAGAAAACTGAAACAAATCTCTTTGGTTTTCGGGCTTCGTCCAAAAAAAAAAACCCACATGGAACGTACAATTCCTCCGGTTCAAAACCTTCAAAATCATCTTCATCGTCATCACTGTCATCCACAAGTGCATTCCATTGTCTCTCCATACATCTTCTCTCATTTTCATGCAAATTTACCAGGTCGAAATTATTTAAATCCTCCGAAAACTCTCTTCTAAAATTCATTCAAATGCTGCCATTTTGGATACAAATTTCAGCATTCGGAAAACACGTTAAAAGTGCCTACTTTGTTCGTTATTTCTAGTTGTATACAAGGTAAACTCACGAGATTATCCAAATATAACATCTACATTACCAAATGGAAGTTATTAGAGGTACCCCGAAAGATATTTAGTCGGGTACTATAACGTTAAAGAAGAACACTGCCCCAGACTGAAAAGTTGGTCCATAGTGTTGACGGATGTAGTTCCCCTGGAATGGTTAAGCAGTCTGCCGTGATGAAAGGGTTAATATATATTACTCAATTACAAGTCATGTCCAACTACAAAACTGCACAGACCCAGATCTGGCAGAGCGTAATGTGTCAGCAGATCTGGGTCTATGGAGTTTGTTTGGGTTAGTCAGTAGAACAAACAACACAGACCCAGATCTGCTGGCACATTATGTGATGGCAAATCAGGTCTATGTTGTTGGCTAACTGTAGTCATCACAGAATTATGATATTCTATAAATATGTTTAATAACATAATAGAGACACAACTCAAGAAAAATACATGAGCACATAATAAAATGACATGTACATATGTTGACCTTGCATCAACAATCTCTGCCAAGTTTCAGGGCAATTCATCAAAAGCTGTTAAACTAGTTACATGTGCAATAATTATCACTCTATATAGTGTACACATGTTAACACAAAATGGGGAATAACTCTGGGGGAAAAAATAAAGCTTAGCAATGCATTAAAGAATAAGAATTGAAAGACATGCACATTTGACTGAATGTCAGTGAAGTTTCAAGGCAATTCATCAAATGATGTGGGACTGGTTAGTAAATGCACACACATTGAGTGTCATATGTAGTACATGTACGCCAAGCCATAAGAAACAAATCAGGTTGGATTTAGTGCAACACCATGCCTATTATACAAAAGGCAAGCAGAGTACAGAGCATTGCCCATCAACACATCATGATAGCCAATAAAGGGTGATCCAAAGGTGGGGAAATTATCTACAATCTATTGGTCATGAGTCCAATGCCCTAACCACTTGAGTCACAGTGGCAAATTAAAAAAAATATTATGATTCAATACTCTAAGCTTTCAGCTTTATTATGCAATCTTCTAAACACAGCAATACTTCTACTTTTCACCTTTATTCCTCCAAACAAAGCAAGACTTTTACCTTTCAGTTTTATTATGCAATCTTGTCAACACAATAAGACTTTTACCTTTCAGTTTTATTATGCAATCTTGTCAACACAATAAGACTTTTACCTTTCAGTTTTATTAGGCAATCTTGTCAACACAAATAAGACTTTTACCTTTCAGTTTTATTATGCAATCTTGTCAACACAATAAGACTTTTACCTTTCAGTTTTATTATGCAATCTTGTCAACACAAATAAGACTTTTACCTTTCAGTTTTATTATGCAATCTTGTCAACACAATAAGACTTTTACCTTTCAGCCTTATTATGCAATCTCCTCAACACAATAAGACTTACCTTTCAGCCTTATTATGCAATCTTGTCAACACAATAAGACTTACTTTTCAGCCTTATTATGCAATCTCCTAAACACAATAATGCTTTTACCTTTCAGCTTTAGTATGTAGTTCCCCAAACATAGCAATACTTTTCAAAAGTGATAGGAACTTGACAGCATGGTCTAGCATTCCTGGCTCTTGCAGACTGGTAAGCAGCTGTGTTACTAAGGCATTAGCTACACCTGTCTTTTCTGCCCCAATTTCCATAAGTCTGTCTGCTAGCTGAAATAAAAATTCAACACGCTAACATATTTTTTCTCACTTCTTAACTCTTCTGCTATTAGCACACTGCAATGATCACAAATGTAAACATCTTGAAGGTGAACATGAATACAGAATATTTTATTCTATAAAACTTTGATCACAAACCCTAATCTATACAAAAAATAAAATGTTGAGTTCAAATTTCATCAACCTTTATGTAAGCTGACAAAGCTAACAGTGTATATTATGGCCATCTAGTCTAACTTTTAAAATATTGGAATGAAGCAAAAATATCAACATAACAATATACTTATATTATTATTTTATAACTACATCAGCATTTTTGCCTTATCCACAAATTCTATCTATGAATTTATGGTAAATTAAATAATTAATACTCAAATTTACTGACTAGCTACAAGAAAGTTTAGGAGCTAAAGGCAACTGCATGTTGATTTCAGATTTGATCTGTTAAACAATTAAGATGGTTAATAAGGTGTCCCTTTCTCTAAGACTGAGCTATAGACAAAATCATGAATGCCAGAGTGATCATTAAACAGTCTAAATATAAATCATGGTGCAGAAAGGAATTTTCTTTTGCATCTGGGAACACCATGTAGAGAACTGTCAATTAGCAACAGCTAAGAAAAAAAAAAAAGACTAGTGCCAGTCTAGAAAATATATGCTACACAAGAAAATCACTCTATCCAGTGGTTTTTACATTCAAGAAAAGAACCATACAACTGCCAAAACTTTTGAAAAATTGGTGGAAAAAAACTCAACCTGGTAACCCAAGTCTTCCAAATTATGATCAATCTCAAATAACATGATAAACTAAGTTACTTTTTTGGAGGACACAGCCAAGTGCAAAATTTTTGAGAGTTTATATAAATTACAGGATAAAAAACTTCATAAAGAAGTGGGACAGAGAATTTGAGGTCAGTTGGTAAGAAATAAGTTGCCATGATTTTGTTTGTCAAAACTGGCATAATAAGCAGCCATAGAAATTTTTTCCTTGCAGCCAAATGGATAGATATTTACTAGTTCTATTGAATATTCACTAGTTCTAACAAAACAATATCAGACACTTATTTGTATTAACAACACATTTATTTATTATACACAAATTTTGCTTTAGAAAAAAAACCCAGGTTACTTAAAAAAGATCACTACAAGTTTACAAGAAAAATAAAGAAATGAGTCTCCAGAAATCTTGAAAATAAAACAACAAAAACTTAAGAGAAAAAGACAAAGACCTCATTTACACTTGTAATTCCATAAAGAGACAATTCAAGGAAGTGCCCATTGTGTGACAGTGCAAGCTGTAGAGTTATTGTGTAGGCTTTCAAAAAAGATACAAAACTTTGTGCAAAATATGTCTCCATGATGCTTATCATTTAAAACCGGAATGGTTAATCATAATATGGATTTTGATGACCATGATATTTTTAATACAAGTCTGATCACAGACTTTTAGTCTGAGTTTCCTGTGACCTTTCAAATCCCATTTTGGATATGTTAATATTTATGTTCGGGTGTGAAGTCAGAACTCACAGCCTATTAAAAAGCCGCCTCTCGCAATTATGGAAAAGAAAAATCATCTTGATTTCATGTTTTCATGTGGCTACCACTTGGCATAAGGACATTTAAGTTACAGACTTTTTTATGCTGACACAGAGTGACTGTGGCAAATTCCAACTTTTCAATAGAAAATGAGCACTAAACTTACACTCCTACCAAAATCTCAAAACAATCTTAAATGGAATAAGAAAGTTCAGCTTGCACTCTTAATTCTCTGAATATGTAACTTATTATAAATCTAACAAAATCAGAAGAGATTTATAGAGTCACATTTTTAAATACAATTTGTAAAATTCCCATTTGTTCTTACTTTCTAGAGGTGGAGTTGAATCTTGGGGGATAAATCCCAAGAGCACCTAAACATCATTTGAATATTCAGACTTTCAAAAATGACGAATGATTGTAAATAAATGCTAACTGGTCACAACTGAAAGTTCACTAACTATTGGACTATTAAAATTATACAAAATTTACTAATCTTGGGCTAGAAGACTATTATTAATTTTGTAATAAGGTAGTGAATATAAGCAGCCATAATCTTTAGTCCTGTATACTACATTTAGTTTTAACAGCCCTCCAGTTCTGATGGAACTAAATTTGAATTTAATCAAAATTTTAATTAACTATTCCAGAAGAGATGGACTATGGTGATATAATTTCTACAAACTGAAAATAAACATTATGGCAGCAAAATAAATGAAGCAATATGACAGCCCTGTTTACCCATAAATTTTTCTGTCAGTATTTTAAGCAATACCTGTCAGTATTTTCAGACCACAGTCAGTATTTTCAGCACACAAAAAGTAGATACTATCAATATACTATAATTATCATTATGTAGTATTACACGACATAATGACTATACAATATTGTGTAAATAACTACTAGTTCGCAAAAGACGCTGGTATTCAGTTAATTCTGTGTTTCAAGACACAAATATGCAGAAATTGAACACCTGACTTAAACATCCTGTTCATATTATAGTGATAAAAACCACAAAAAAATACAACATAACCAAATTTATTATGTTGTTTACCTCTGTTACTTTCTCTAGAAATTCTGTTTTCTCAGCTTCACACATATCCATAACATTTTAATTAAAGCCAATTCTCTATTTTACATGGTTAAGGATGACTTGATATAAAACACTGACAGACATTGTTACCAACCATCCACTTAGAAAATAATAAGTTTATCTAGATAGGTGAAGGCAATCTTATTTATCTGATAAAATCTAGTATCATCTTTGACAATATTTATTAGAATGGAAATAAGGTTAATAAATTATTTTTCATTGCTTCCGTTAACTTGTCAACTGTACTCAATGACAAATTCATATTTGCGATCAACTCACATAGAATCGCCTCAGCACGTGTTATTTGTTTTTGAAGTATGTTTTGATCACTGACTTCCTTTCCTTTCATCATTGACAAAATGTTTTATTTCCATTCACTAATGATTTCAATTTTGTATGATTTTCCGATTCCACATGCCGTGAACAGTCATTCCTTCCACCAGGTGCACAGGAAAAGTCTAAGTTACAAACAGTGCAATGCACAAAATGGTCTCCTTTTGACGATGGTTTAAGGCATAGCCACAGAGTAGAATAAACTGGTAGAAAATGCTGTTTTCTGTGTTAGACTTTCCATTTTCATCATCAGTTTCGTGCTGAAACTTTCTTGTCGGCGGCATTTTCCTTTGTTTAAACAACCGGATGTTGAGAATGTCAAAATAAGTGACGTGGCACAAAATGCGGACACGGATGCGGACCGAAGAGACGATACAACGAAATGAAACGAAAAAAAACAGCTTAAAAAATTAATTTTAAAAAGTAATAAATAAATGCAACCTCAAATCGTATTTTCAGTTCAATGACCGTATGACCATACGGATGGGCTTTATTCCGTACAAATACGGTCAAATACGGTCGGGTAAACAGGTCTGATATGATCTGCAAAGAACATGGAACAGGTTGAAAATGCTTCAGGATAACTTGTAATGGAACATTGTTCACCGACTTAACTCATGGTGTCCTTAACTACCAAAATGACCAATACTATCTTTCAGTTTCAATATTTTTATTTTGCTGTAACAGAATTTTGGTTTGCATCATAATTTTATGAGTATCTTGTACTTATAAAATACCAAGATACCCTGGAAAGGGAGATAACTCAATGTATTTTCCCTTTTTCTTTAAACAAGACCGTCTGATTAAAAACTTCTGGATGAATCCAGAAAATTATTATGCCTGTTGACTAGTACTGAGTGTTACTTACTTCCTTAATTTTCTCCAGCACTTTTGAAGATTCTGAGCAGGCTAGGCAAGCTGACTGGAACACTGCAGCACAGAATGCCGTTAATAAAAGCCAATAGATATGCTGTCTATATTCCTCCTGCAGTCGTGACCACATGGCATTGAATGTCTGAACTACTTTCTCTTCCTCATCTAAATCAATTAGCTGTGGAAAGAACAAATGAATAGCTGTTAAAAATATTAAAAACTAAGTCATTCTTTGGCAAAGGCCTCTGCCAGCAGAATGTTTAAATATTCTATTAAAACCTAAACTTTGGCTAACTCAGAAATTCATTATTTCTCTCTATAAGGAACCTCAACATCAAACAATTCACTAAAGGTCATTTAAGAGAATTTTATCTGTTTATTTAAAATGTGGGTTCATCATTCAATTTCATATTGAACTATTTACAATGAATTAATGATACTCAACTCTGCGTATACCTTGAGCATACCTGTAAAAAAGTTCTGGCAGATATATGATGATTGTGGATACTAAGCTAATTACCTTTGGAATAATAATCTTGAGGCAGTTGAAGACTGGTAAACAAGTTTCCCTTGATCCTACAGAGAGTGTTTGTAGACACAGATCCAATATGTCCAACACTGGTCTCCACATCTCTCCACTTTCCAGTGTTAGCTGTAACACCTGCCACTGACTCCTCAGGAACAGGGAAGCTATTTTACCCCATTCATTTTTGCTTATTGAACTGAAACAGATGATACATAGAAGTACTGAAGTACTTACCTAATTGATGTAGAATATATGCTCTACAACCTCCTGAATCCAGACCTTCCAAAAGCTCGAATTTTTCATTTCTATAGATATTATACAGTCAACAGGCAATGACTCTATCCATTACTGTCCCTTGCCACCTAATGGTGGCATCAGTCTTAAATTCCGTGAAACATCATGTAACAGGATGCTCACAATGTGGGAAGGATAGTAGAGTATTAAAATAATGTGATAGGGCGATAATGCAATGAGGATCATAAAACGTAGATGATGTAAAAGTGTGATTTTTCTTTCCTTTGGCAAAAATGGAAATCGATATGTTACTGGAGGATGTCATCTAAATAAAATGCAGTGGAAGCAAACAAAGATGTACAGAACAGGAATACAACACAGTGGAGTAGTTTTATAAAGACCCATGGACTTGAGTTCAAGTTGGAAGAGAGCATGAATCTGATAATTTCCTCTGTATGCACTGTCAGACTGGGACTGATGATAAATTTATTCAGACAAATCGCAAGGTAGCCTAATCCTGCCATCTTCATTTTAAATGCCACTGGATATCCTAACTGGAAAAGGCTTTTGAAGAAAACTATAGATTCTGAACAATCTCCACCACCAAATTACTGACTAGTGTTCAGATCTTTTGCTATAAAAGTATTGCCATTATCAAATCTAATGATACTTTCATCAGAAGAAGTGAGGATGGAAGTGGAAGAGTCTGGCAAAATGAGAAAAAAGAAGCCCCTCTTAACTAATTTGGATCACATCACCCACTTGCTTGGCAGAAAGAGAGATTATTTCAGCACTGTTTGCAAAAACAAGAGACAGGCACCAATAAGATAGCTGTCTGTGGGCAGTTGGGGACACAAGTCAATGGCAAGAGAGTAGAGAAACTGGAGTAGAGAAACTTTGCTTCCTATCCCCTTGATCTGAAATGATTATCAGATTGTCTTTATGTATGGGATTGGGAACGTGGTTGGCTTTAGGGTAGTATATTGAACAATATCATATCTCCTTTTCTCCGGTCATCATGTTATTGAGGGTGAATCAGAGATGATGTATAAGGCCCTGGTTGCTGCACAGAGAGATGGAAGGGCAGTTCTCAGGCTGCCTTTATTTTGCCATTGAGCAGCAAAGGTGATCCAAAAAAAGATTGGCAGGGTTAAGACAATATGTGCAAAATAGGGCTTGTCTTTAAATCGGAAAAAATCACCAGAGATGTCAAGTCAAACAATGAAGAAGTAGCCATTATAGTGTACAGAATGTCTTTGTCTATGATATAGAAGCAGGTAAAGTCAAATGATGACAACATAACTCTTATCTAACACCGGGAGATCTGTAAAGAAGCATTGGATAAGAAATGGTGTTTTCAACATAGTCAGGCCATAGACAAGGCAACATCAGAATGGTTCTCATACCTATAAGATTGCAAAGAATGTTGAGGGTTTACTCTCAGAAGAAAAAAAGGATTTGGAACTACTGTGGTCAATGGTCTTGGCAGAGAGAGACTGCAAATTCCAAGAATTATTCGGACAGCAGGGAAGACAGAAGAAAGGGCTGACTTCCTTTTCATCAAAAACAACTGAGGACTTGAATTCCAGTGTAGAAAAGGGGGAGTAGAGGATATTCTGAGTTTGTCAACATACCATAAATTCTATTGCTGCTGACAAGCAATTCTCAATCCGTTCAATGGTAGTATCTAAGCAAGAATCATCATCAGGTTTATCCCCACACTCATGACTGGATCATGATCAATACATGTACACTACATTCCTGTTTGAATAGATGAGACATTGCTGTCATCTAACACTGTCATGGTACCATGCCATGAGTAAATGGTTAGCCATATCTGCAGCATACAGCTGCTGAATTGGTACGGATTGTCAGATATGTGGATGGCAGTGCAGATGGCTGAACTACCAGAGTAATGGTAATGTTAGGCATCAATAAACTCCCAAGTAATGTGCAGTGGCTTTGCTTGAGATATAGTATTATATGTAATGGAACCATGCAGTCACTGTATAGTATGGATCGAGAGTCAGATGTTTGGACAGAAAACAGAGGTCTCGAATTTAAAACTACGAGTCCAGGACTCCTAAGTTGGTAAAAATAGGAGTCCCACCAGCAAAAGTTGCAGTCCCACCAGCAGAAGTTGCAGTCCCTACTAAGTCGGAAATCACATACTTTCTTACACTTGGCTACTGTCACATCCAAACTATCAGTTATAGCAACTTTAGCACAGTTCTGAATCTCATTGAAATCTTCTTCATTTTTCTGTTTAACTACAAAACACTTGCCTAAATTTGCAAAGGGCAGTTTGTCCAAGTCTCTTGATTTTGAGTTTGCATGCTATATTTATACAGCAAAAGCTAGAAATGAAATCAGTAACAGTGATTGCTATGGGCTTCGCCAATGTTGCAAATTGCAATTACATATTGCCTACAAAATAAACCATCTGGCCATATTTTTGGCTACAACATTTTTGGCTGATAAAAATGGTATATACAGTCTTGAGTTTAGAGTGGAGAAATTCAAAGGCACCATGACAGGAAGCCGCAAACTTGGATATAAAAATGCACTGGAGTCAATTTTTACATAAACAAATCATTATGTCATATTCACAAACCACTCTAACAATTAATTTTTATGTCATAATCTGCTTATGCTGATATCTGGCCTTGATACTGTATGCTGTAATATAATAAAACTTCCCATGCAACAGACTAGCTACGATCGACCACCTCTGAGAGCTGAAACGTGAAATGACTACAGCAATTTAAAAAAAAAAAAAACAAAACAAATACCCCAGAAAAATGGTTTTGCTGCAACTTCAATGAAAACTGATTATCTCTGAAACACCAATTTATACTAAGAAAATTCGTTTTTAAAAATTGTATCAATGTTCGACAATTCATTTGATGTTACCGCAGCAATAACGGGTATTTGTTTTATCCTTCAAAGAAAGCCTTTAGTGGCACCTTCAATAACGCATGCACCTTCATCAAAGCAAACCGGTGACCTTTGATTAAAACAGGCAGCAACAAGCTAAAATAAAAGCATTGCTTCAGTTTTCATAGTGATTAGAACATATTTATTTTGCCACAAAAGTTTCCTCTTTGCAACAAAAATGTGAATATGGAGGACTCCTGTGTGGGTGATTTTCTGCATCCCAAATTAAAAATTTGCGCCCATATATGCATAATTAAGCATTTCCGAGATCTCTGGAAAATCTAACAAGCATTATGACATGGTGTGACTAGATGTTTGGATTGAGAGTCAGACAGCTGGATGGTATGGTAAGTGGCCAAGATGGCATCAAAACTGTTGTGCAGATAGATGGCACAGCTAATTCAATTCATTTATAAACCCCATATACCAGGATTTATAGGCCCAAAGTTCAGGCTCAGATATGCAGGGGGGGGACTTGCACCACCTGGGCTGCCCAGAAGTGAGTGAAAACTAACCCAAAGTGTCAAAATTCTCAATTAAAACAGAGGAAACTGGAAGGTCGTAGAAGTGGTCATTTATGTCATTTATACAAGCCCATGAGCCAGACTTACTGGCCAAAAAACCATGCTCAGACATGCAGGGGGATTTATGCTACCTGGGCTGACTAGAATTGTGTGGAAACTCCAGCAAATTAACAAAATTCTCCAGATGTAATGATGTCCCCCACTAGGCTGGCGAAAGACTCTGAATAAAGTTAATGTTCAAAACATTAGTTCTCTTAGTCCTTTGATTTTCCATGACATTTCCTTATTCTTGCAATTTTCCTTAGAACTGGCAACCATGTATTTTCTGACCAACAGGTGCATATGCTGCATGTAGACGACATATACTTTGTCCTTGTGAGACATGATTTCTTGCAGTTTTGCAGTCTTGTATTCATCTTACAGTCATCAAAGTTAATTCTGAATCAATAAAGTAAAAAAAGAAAAAAAAAAGAAATGCAAAGTTTACCCTGAATGCCAGAGACACTCACTATATCTGTTGCAGAAACATAAACTTCAATGTCATATTTACAAAGTAATTTTAACTAGCCATGTGGTCAGAGAACACAGAAACTCAGTCCAAAAAGGTGAAGAAAAAAATATTCACAAAATTATGGTCAATGTTAAAAAATATATGTAACCATCTGTAGAATAATCCTTAATACATTAAAAAAAAAATAACAAAATCCTTAATTAAAAGTAGCACAAAATTCTAATAGATTTTGGGAATCAAAGTGAAGGAAGTTGTCAGTTCACAATGAAAGCTCAAAACTCATGCCACCTGTAGGTGGTAAAGGGGAGGCAATAGGCAAGATCTATTGCCCTTTGTTTACAGAAAAAAAAACCCAACAAATTTTCATCTTTGGAAGGGCTGGAATTAGGAGGTAGAAGGGCATATATTCCTAACAGGATCATGGAACATATTCAAAGGAAATACTGAATAATATTGTATGCCACATGCTGAATGAAGCCTATTGTTATTATTCAAAATATTTCATTAATGTCATGTTTTAGTTTCTATTGGTCACATAACATTAAAAACTTTTCATTTACTCAATAAACTTGCTGTGTGGCATTTGCCACAGCACTGAATGGATTTTATGACATCATATCAAGATGCTGCTAGAGGTGAACATTATATAATAACAAGTAATCACTGCAAAAATGATTGTAATTTTAAGAGAAGCAGTTTCAACATTCATTGGAATATTTCCTTTGGGCAATCCAAAATTAAGTATCTGGATATAAGCATTTAATCTGCATAATATTATCAATCCAAAGCATGCACAAAGCATGTGTTCGTGACACTATGTCAGAATCAAAAACAAGAACCAGTAATCAAATATATAAATTATATATTCAGCAAGTAGTAAAGTTAGCATTTGGAGAGACAAACTGCATTGTCAATTATTAATTCATTTTTAAAAATAGTAAAGTGAAAAAAAATACTGTTGTTGGGTGAAATTCAATAGTAAAGATTTTTTATGTATTGTTTCTATAAATAACTAGTTTGAGGAAACCAATTAATCATTGAAGAATAACACTAACACTCCAGGACCAAAAAATAACACATTATGGTACATTTAATAATTAGGTATATCAATCATGATCCTTCCAAAGACTTTATTATAATGTTTCTTTGTTACAGCATTTAATTGGTAAAAGCTTTTGATTGTGAGAAAATTAGCTCAATTGTAATGATTTTAATCGCCTGATGTGCTGAAGCCAGATAAACAAAGGATACAAATACAAAAAACAGACAGCCCAACATCCGGGGCCCCCCTAATTTCAGAAATGGGCCCCTCTTGTATTTAAGCTGAAGTACCCATCTACCTTGTCAGTAAAAACAATCTAATTTGTATTAGAAAATTTTTATTGTGCTGATGATATGTGACATATTATTTATAAGTTCTTGAAAGATGGTAAATAATTAATATGTATCACCATGTATGCTCTTTCTAAGACTGTCTTCTTACCATACTTCTTTCAAAACCTGTACAATTTGTGTACAAAACAAAGCATGTGACCTACAAATGGGGAATAGTCTACCTGAGTTGCCTATAAATAGTTATTAATTAGCTTTAACATACTGATTTTAAGGCTGGCTATCAAACATACTGTTTTATAGCTGAAATATACTGCTTTTAAAAAATTATGACTTTGTTTTACAATAATTGAAAATAAAAAAAATTATTTCATGTTCTATCCATGCATTAAAGAAACCAGACAGAACCTATATACTGGTATGTTCCATCAATCATTGCAACTGGTGCAATAATGTGGGGCTAAGTAATAAGATTAAGGCTAATATGTATACACAACTAGTTATTACCCGTTTGTTGTATTCTGGAGAATTTATGTCAAATACAAGATGCTTTATTCAGGTGTTTAAGTAAGAAAGGTATCAGATATGGTACACGATGGCTTTAGAGTCTTTGATTTAAAATTGGTCATCCTCTAATGAAGAAAGATCATTCAAAAACTTATTTCAGCAAAAACACTTGATTAATTTTTGTCTTGCTCAATTTAATAACAACTGAGCTGTCCCTTGCTTACACCAGATTCACCAATGGATACATGTATGATGGCCCTTTAATTGGATGGTAAACTTGCTGATTTATCCTTTGTTGTCCTCATTATAACATGTATTTACACATATGATGTTTTTTGAAAATTCTTTTACCATTACAAATGAATTATGGCATTCATCATCAAAACGGACAAGAACATAAACATTTTGGAAAATAATCAAATTTGGATATGTTTCCCATGTAAAATGTTAAATGTTCTAAACTCCCAGTCCCTGCTGGAAACCCCCCTCCCCCAACATACATATGCACATGCATACACACAGTGTTGAGTGGGTGGTTAGGTAGGTAAATAAGCCAGCAGATAAGTAAGTGAGGAGGAAGGGGGAGAGAGATATGAATATGTGTGTGTGTGTGTGTCTGTGCACTTACCTGTCTTGCCCATCTTCAATAGGTTTAGAGAAACACAGGTCAATCTCCAGATCTGGGACAAATCTACACATGGCAGCTTTTAACTGTTTTTCGTGATCAGGGATGATGGGATTTTCAAATGATCTCTCTGATAAAATCTCTGCAGTAAATCCCAAGAAACATGTAGCTGCTAGCTGACACATTCTGGTCTCCAAACTTTTCTATAACAAAGCAATCAGCACAATGTTAGCATGTGTCAAATCGCTACAATGTCTGCAGTGTCTCAGTTCATAGTGATATCTAGCACTGGGGCATCATGCTGCAGACACGTAGCATCATGTTAAATCCAGTCAAATTATCCTCACTCCAGGCTGACCAGTCCTAACACTAAACTCTTAATGCTGAGCTCTAAGTGAGGCAGCTGCTAGTACCATTTTTATAAGTCTTTGGTATGACTCAGCTGGTGTCCTAACCCGCTACCTCCCGCATCTGAGGCTGATGCTCTAACCACTAGGCCATCAGAGTGGTTCACTATGTTAGTATAAATGTACTATACTCCATAGTATTATGTGTATAACATTCTATAATGTTTTGATAAATTTAATTTTGGAACATGAAAAAAATCATAAGACATTTTAACCTTAGCAAAAATATTCACTGGTGTTAGAATGAATTCCTCTTCTAAAAATCTCTTACAAACAGGAAATCTGTGTTATTTACTGGAAATCTGTGGTACAAATTTTCAGTAATTCTCTGACATTACTCAGTTCTACAACTGGGCATATATTTTAAAACATGATTATTTATTGAATCAAGTGTATTTTTCAACAAACAGATACCAAGTCTGAGTCAAATGCCCATGCTTCACTGTATTCAATAGAATAAATACAAAGCTCTCATGGTCATATCAATACAAATATGTGTGCTAAATAATGCTGAAATTCAATTGTCCTAGTAAATTTAGGCTGCTCAAACAAAATTTTGGAGACTCTGAAATCAGGGACTATAACTCCTGTAAACAATGAAGAATGGTAAAAATCAAAATCATTCAATATTATGGACCAATGACAATTCTTGCTAAAGTAATATTCCAAAAATAGTCTGAAGGAAGGTAGCATAACTCTTGTAAATGTCAAACAAAGCTCAAAATGAAAAAAGTCACTTCAAAGCAATGTGGCATGATAGGAGAACTGGCAGTCTGGGATGACAGTTCCTCTAAAATTATGCAAAAGGAGGCCAAAAAATCAAATCCTTTAATGGTCTCATTAATATAAAAATGGGCACAAAAGTTTATTAAAATCCAACAATGACCACTGAAGTTATCATGCAAACACCAAATTTGTGAAGGTGAAGGAGGGATAGAAAGACAAATGGACAGCTCACTGGACAGATGGAAGTGTTGAATGGGGTTCTAATAAGGAAAACAGTAGCCATTTCTAATCTGTACATGAAGGATAATGCCTGAAAATCAAAGTACTGTGTTTGAAAAAAAATCAAAACAACAAGATATTATCACAAAGTGTAAGGTTAGAATACTTCTTCACATGGGCATACTCCATTCAAAACTGAAATACAAACAAAAACATTTGTTTAAACCTTTTATCATGATATGAATAAACTGACGTGCATGGCTGATATACTGAAATTAAAGTCTACATTAAATTTGCTATTAATCCAACAGAATCTTTTAAATTCTGTTGAGCAGGAATGAAATTTGTAACATACAGGACCAAACAATGTTTGGCCTGACACAGTTAAATTTCAAATGCCCATTTAGAAGACCCAGAAAGGGGAAGAAAGTATATTTATGATATCAAGTTGGTTCTCAAGTAAAATGATGTCGATCTGACATCTAATATGGCCAGTAAGACAGCCATCTTGAACATCCTGCTATAACTATACCTCTTGAACTTCAAAGTCACATTGACATCAGATTGGGTTTCCATCTGTGAAAATGTACCCATCTTTTATCTAATACAGCCATCATGGCAGCCATCTTGAAAAATTTTCTATTGCATCTTCTCATAGAAAGATGGTCAGATTGGCTTAAGGTTTTCACCAAGACTTATTTTGATAACGTTGTCTTAAATAAAACCAGTGCTGATCTGATATGGTCACAATAGCAGTCATCGTGCTATCGCTACTCCTCCTGAACTATGTCATTTCAACATGGCATTTTCAGCAGAAGACTTTAATAATATCAAGTTGGCCCTAAATGAAAATAGTTTTGGTCTGATATCCAATATGGCTGCTATGGCAGCCATCTTGATAATCGTTATCATTACTCCTTCTAGATGATGGTCATATTTTGATCACTATTTGGTCCTAAATAGAAATGGTGCTGATCTGACATCCAATATGGCCACCATGGTGGCCATCTTGAAATCTTTTCATTGCTACTTCTCCAGAATTTATGTGCATACTGATATAGGGGTTCCACCAAAAGACTTCTTATGATATCTGACTGGTTCTTGATAAAAATAGTACAAATTTTATATCTTGTTGTCACTGTTCCTCCTGAATGAATGAACATATTGTTCAGGTGTTTTTACTCAAATACTTGCATCTAGTATGGCCACCATTGTGGCTGATTTTAAAATCCTGTTATTGCTCAAGAATATCAGATATTATTTCAACACCCAGCATTTAAAAAGTAGAAAAAGTCTTATCTTTGAATTCCTTGAAATTCTTTTCAGACAATGAAGTGTCTGTCCCATTGGAGTACTCTTGTTAGTAGAGTTCTTAGTTGGTAAATGTAAGTCTTTTAGTGAATACCCAATGTTAATATGGCCATTCATCCAGAAGTTGTAATAACCAACTTGAAGGAGAAACAATAAAAAAAATTGTGCTAATGGATGGACATATAACACATTGTGGATTACAGTTCATCCCATCAAGATCTTCTGGCATACAACCAGAACAGCTAAAAACATAGATTTTGTTCCACAGCTGAAGAACAAGTGTCATATAATTATCTTCTCTTTCCCTTTGAGACCATTCAAAATTCCACTAGAGACCTTAATAAGACTGCTCAGATTTCCACCCACAGTACTACTGGTCTTTAACAACAGCTGAATGTTATATAATTACCTTCTCTTTCCCTTTGAGACCATTCAAAATTCCACTAGAGACCTTAATAAAACTGCTCAGATTTCCACCCACAGTACTACTGGTCTTTAACAACAGCTGAATGTTATATAATTACCTTCTCTTTCCCTTTGAGACCATTCAAAATTCCACTAGAGACATTAATAAGACTGCTCAGATTTCCACCCACGGTACTACTGGTCTTTAACAACAGCTGAGTGATATCAAGATACAAGTTCAAAGCTGGCATATCTGACAGCTGAAACAAGAGCAAATAAAAGAATAAAACAACTAATAAATTACATGTTCCTTAAAATATACATTCAAAATTACCTCCTAAGATTGGAAAGTCTATCTACCTGTAACAGTATTAGGTCCAGATACAATCCATAAAAAAAATACTGTCTTAATGTCCTCTTTTATTTCCATAAAAATATATGACTGAATTCATTTTCTCACAATTAAAGAATTTATATTTCTTTCTTCACCAAATAGCCATACAAAACTGTGTAGAGGGAAATAGAACACAGATTTATCTAGCTATATCTGTGCCTTCTGGGAGTGAAACAGCGAATTAAGAATTTTTTTATGGAAACATAAAATCAATATCATGCAATTGTAACCATAATGCATATATTAATAACTGGAATAACTAGCCAGAAGACTAACTTTAAATGTTTAGTCAAGAAAGTATATCTTTCAATCAGCTGTAACCCACTTGGAGCCTGGGATGTACAAGAGACCCCAAAGGACCTCATTTTTACTGACTTATGCAGACAAATTATTTGCCCTGTTAACAGCCAGCAGAGCTAAAAACAGTATTTCACATTTTTTTCTATGTGAGAAATTGTATTGTCTTTTAAAATATTAATAATAATAATAATAAAGATCTATATTGCGAGAATATCAAACAATTTATTTCTAAAAGAATCATGAGAAAAAAATTCAGCGTGCATGTAAACAGAGTTATAATCAGTGTAATATAATTACGGCATTTAAGCATACATGGTAACTAGAGAAGACAGTTTTTTTTATTTAAATACACACCATTTAATTCTGATTATTTAAAGTTCATTTAAAATTATTTTTAGATGTTCTAAATTTGATCTGTTTGGGGGTCTACTCCACAATGAAAGTGTGTTCCATGGTTCACCAGTGTTTTTTCAGCATGTTCCTAGTTCATCAGTGTTTTAATGGAACAAATCTTGGAGTTAAAGATATTAATGATCTGGCAGACACTTCCAAGTCTTTACTGGAACAACCTTCAGACAAAGATCTAATGTGACTGCATTGAACTGACAGAAGAAAATTCTTTCAGA